>ML317309.1:0-34319 GCA_005239505.1 Nicotiana paniculata
TCCTATATTACTTGTCGACCACGTACACTTGCGTGTGCATTGGGAAATCAACCAACAACTCCCTTCTCTACTGTATGGATGACGATGCCTTCCTCCTCCTCAACTATTACACTGCTATCCATGTCTTCATCTTCTAAGAATAGATTCCTCAAACCAGCTAGCACTTCATCTTCTTTAGATTCCCACATCATATCACCTGATGGAAGGATTTGCTCAAATGTGGTATTGGTTTCTCAAGAGGGTAATAAGGACCACGCCATAGTGGCGACCAATTTTGATACTCATGCCAAGTGTACTGATATCCCAGTCCAAAAGTCGTACCGTGTCGCTTTAACTGTATTGGTTTGGAAATACCCTGGATATTCTTTTCGAGCCCTTTACCAGGTTCATATCCTTCCCATGGTAGTATGCTCTCTATTTTTATACTCCACCACTTGTCCTTCTCAATTGCATTAACACGCTCAATGCGATGGTAAGTCTCTCCAGCCAACTTCCTTCTATTTTCCACGACCGGAACAATTTGATTGGTGTAAATGGGGTTACTCCCGTCTCCATGAATGATCACCTCCTGATGGTTCCGTTCAAACTTCACACTGATGCAGAGTAGATGCAACAACTCCATCTGTGTGTATCCAAGGTCATCCCAATAGTAAATTGTATGAGGCAGATATGTCGAATACTTGGAATTCAACATCAAACCAAGTTGGGCCCATTTGTAATCAAAGGTTGGTTTCTTCGATCGTCATCCTCTGAGATCCATCGAATGCTTTTACGTTCGTAGTTCCTGCTCGTATTTCATGCAAACCTTTACCCAATCTCTTCAAAGTTGTCAATGGACAGATGTTGAGACTTGAACCTCTATCTATCAGAATCCTGGCAATGAATTTGTCTTCACACTGTAACGTGATGTGCAACGCCCTGTTGTGACTCAATCCTTCCGGTGGAAGTTCGTCCTCATGGAAGGTGATCTTATAGATTTCCAATACTTTTCCTACCATGTTAACCATTTCTCCACTGGTGATGTTGTTGGGCACATAAGCCTCGTTCAATACCTTCATCAATGCGTTCCTATGTGCTTCAGAATTCTGCAGTAATGATAGAGTAGATATCTGAGCAGGGGTTTTGTTCAGATGTTCCACTATAGAGTACTCTCTCGCTTGCACCTTTCTCCAAAGATCATTGTTGATACCCAATTTTTCCTCAAAATTATTTTAAACTTGCATATATACCTTCAAAATCAGTTTTTATGACAATTGCTATTTTTCTATAATTTTCCCCACATTTTTATTAATTTACCCAGTGTTTTATCTCTAATAATTGATAATAAATTGTATTACAAACAATTTTCAAAATATTTCGTGATTTAATATATCATTTTTGGTCTTATTAAGACCGAATTTATTTCACAAACTAGCCGAATTGACACCATTTGACTATAATTGCAATAACTTTGCAATTATAGACTAATTACTTATTTCTATGTTAATTTTTCTCAATAATTAGTCATTTATATTTTTAATACTAATTAATCATTTTAGCTTAATCTATTAAGCAGCAATTTTATTTTTTATAATTATTAGCCATTTTTATAAAATATTTATCTACTTCTAATTGGGTATTTAACTTATAGCCATTTTTTAATTCTAATTTCAGTCTTATTTACCCAAACCCACAGCCCAAACAAATTGACCCAACAACCCAAGGCCCAAGTCCTAAGCACCCGACCCGACCCCCATACTTGATCTGAACCGTTGATCATACGAGATCAACGATGCAGATTCAAGTTACCATAATTAATTCAACCAAACCCCCCAATCGACCCTTCATTTCCCAAGCCCCGTCTCTATCTATCCCTCTCTGTTACTCTCTAGCTCTCTCTAGAATCTTCCTTGGCTTCTCTCTTCTGATGGGTTCTGTTCACCTTCTCCGGTCGGTTCTCCCACCGGAAGCTATGGTTCTTCACCACCTCTTGGTTACCTACCCACTTTGCACCGGTCCAGTGATACTCTGGGGCTCTCAGGAAAACCTGGATCGGTCCAACTCATCTCCCATGGTCCCATGCCACTTTCCGGCCTCCCCGACCGTCTGAGTAAGGATTACAACCTGTTCCGGCTTAGGTCGGTGCTGTCTTTGAGGTTCTTCCTACTTCTCTTGGTTCCACGAAACCCTAACCCTATGTATTTCGATTTATTCTAGATCTACTTTAGATCTATAGTATTACGAAGTTTCTTACTATGTCTTTCTCTGAAAACTTTCATCTTTAAACGATCTTTCAATTTTAAAACTAGGGTTCCACAAACTCCTTTCAAAAATCGATTTTCCTTTTACTTCTGCTTTAATGTTATTCTATACTTTTCTCTGTTAACACGATTGATTCAAAGCTTCTTACTGAAAACCCCAATTTTTTTAGGGTTTTAGTTCGTCTTATTTGCTATGTTTGGCCAATCTGTATACTTCTTCTAGACTCTCTATGTGCTCTATGTTTATCATGGTTAGGGTTCCTGAATCTCTACTATTCCTCTCGCTTAGGGTTTCTATGAACTCTGGTGCTGATTATTGTTTAATAGGTTTGATTATTGATTTAATGGTTGTTTATCTGATACTCTCTACTGACTCTGCGTATCTCTTTGCATAGTTGTGATATTTTCCTCGAACCTATGATTTTGTACGTTCCGTACTGATTTTTCGAACTGTTTCCTTGATTGTGGGATGCTTTCCTTGATTATGCCTGATTCCCTGTGATTTCAATTACATTCGAGATTCCCTCGACTAATTGTTAGAATTAAAGTTATACTTTGCTTTGTGAATATGCTATCAGTTTTTTAGTGTGTACTTTCCTTAATTATGTGTTATGAACCTGGTCTTTATTACATACTCCATGCTTTTACTACCCTTATTATAGTAAAATCACTCTAGTTGATTCCTTCCCCTAATTTAATTCTGATTGGCCCGTTTGAACTTGACTCCCTAATTAAAGGGAGTCCGGGCCTTTAATTGATACTGGTTGGTTATTATTTCCATAATTATGTTAGACTAGTTACTCCTTACCTTATTTTCTTTACTCATTTTCAGAATTATAAATACCCTACCCTCTTTAGCATAAGACACCAAGAGATACACGAACACATACACACAAAACATCACTCATATTGCTCTGAACTCTCACTTGCTTTGCTGCATATTCTCTCTTGTTCCTTTGGCTTCTCAGTCGGCTGAAAGTTAGGACTGAGTAACTTATTTCTGCACTATTGCTCTGCATACTACTGCCCTATTGCTCCACTTCTCTGCACCTTGCTGTTCTATTCTTACTCGTAACTGGTATGTTTCTAGTTTAAGTTTATAGCATCCAACTGAATGTGTTTCTGTTTGTACTAAGATTCCTGTTCTTCCTCTTATGCTCCTATTTGTGGTTCTGCTGCTTGCCTTGTAGCTATTATATTTTCTTTGTCTATGTGACCTCTCTTTCCCTTCTATGTTTAGCATGCCTACTTGTCTATGTGATTCCCCTTTCCCTTTAGTCTAATATGTCTATTGCTTTTCCTTGTATGATCCATCATGAATCTGCCTGACTCCCAACACTATGAGCAAGTACCCCCTAATACTTAGTTGTTATGAAAATCCTAATCCTGGACCTAATATGTGACTCTGTTTGACACCCCCTCAATCTAATGCTGTTAGATTCCTGGCATGAACATTCTGTGATAACTAGGCTGTGCTTGTTTAAACCCTATAGCACTATCCTGAGGACTATTTGTGTGCAAGTCTTCTTCTACTATGTGACTTATTTGTCCCCCAGTTCCCCTATCCCTGTTTGTGTTTGCTTCCTAAACCATGTATGTTCTGAGGTCCTGATTTTCATGTTTCTTTCTTCTTCAAACCAGTTTTCATAAAACAAACTCTCATGTTGTTCTCTGAAGCTATTTTTAAAATAGTTATTTCAAAAGCTATTTTTCAAACTCAACTCTTTTTACACTATAGGCACATCTCACTACTCTCAGTTCTAAGTTCAACCCCCTTCGTGTGAGCACTGCCTTACAGACCATTTGAGTACCCATTGAACTCTGACACACAAGGCTGGCATTCCACACTGCACTTACTCATTCCTGGCTTGGGTACTTGGGTGTGAGCACTGCCTTACAGACCATTTGAGTACCCATTGAACTCTGACACACAAGGCTGGCATTCCACACTGCACTTACTCATTCCTGGCTTGGGTACTTGGGTGTGAGCACTGCCTTACAGACCATTTGAGTACCCATTGAACTCTGACACACAAGGCTGGCATTCCACACTGCACTTACTCATTCCTGGCTTGGGTACTTGGGTGTGAGCACTGCCTGAGATCCTCTGAGACCCTTAGGAACTCTGACACACTTGGGTTATAAAGGTGTCATGACATATTGCATTGTTGGATCTGAGGATTTGGGATTATTGTTAAGCTCCCTATAAGGTAACTTCTTAATTTCCTTATTTACTTATGAAATTTGTGCAATGATGTTCTGTAATAATTAGTTGTAAAAAAATGATTATGGGCTGGATAGTGAAATGGGCGGGGTTATGCATGCTTGGTATAATTACGGGTAGAAACCATGCTATAGGATTTATTTTGTATATTTGTGCAATAGTCACCATGCTTAGGAATACCTGCCATGCATGCATTAGAGAACATGTTTTAGACCCGTTTATCTCAGCATCTTTGCCATACTCATGCCTCACTTAGAAATCCTGTTCGTGGTTAAATAACTATAAAAATGGTTGTTTGTTACTGTCTCTGCATCTTCGCGATCACTATGTCTAGAAATCCTGTTTTAGGTTTAAAAAAATTAATCATCAATATAGGCATTAGAGACCATGTTACCTTAGGAATATATTCTCAGCATGCTCATATTACTATGCCGAACTCATGTGTTAAGGACATAATGCTATTTTCATTAGAAATCATGTGCCAGGTTCAACAACTTAACTATGCTTCTGTATTTTCTGTTTCGAGTCAAAAAGATGTGTAATAAGTAAATTCCGCCCTAAAAAATAATAGATTCTGATTTTCTGAAAAAGTTTTGGGCATTTAGAAAAGCATGCATAGGTTTGCATCATTCTACACCCTGTATGCATTTAGATATCATGTTTTGTAGGACACTGCATCCACATTAGTTTAAATACTCACTCTTTTACCACGACTAAGTCTAAACAGGATAACTGGAGTATTTTTAACCCGCCTAGGCAAGCCTTAGGCATTAAGCCTATTAAAACTAGAAAAACTGTCTCTTTGTATTGTTTAGCTAATTACAGATCATAATTCATAGCCTAAAACTGGTAAAAAGACCTCTTCTGAAACTCAGTAATCAGACTGTCCCATTATTGTATTCTCACTTAGACATCTTACCTTAGGTTTTGATATTCAAAGACCTCTTTGTGTTTGAGTCGTGATAATTATGTGTATTAATTTTGTGGAGGAATTCATGAGCCTCATATCTGTCTCTATATGTTTCCATGTATTTGCAGTCCTAATTGTTATGTTTGTCGTTTAGCATTTTGTCCTTTAAACCTAGGGGTTCTGCCTAGTACCTACCCTTTAGGATAATAGTCTTAACCTCCTTCAGGACTGATAAGATGGAATGGGTAATAGCAGGCAATAGAATCCGTGACCAACATACGCTTTAATTACCTTCACGGGGTGGGAAGGGTAGAATATGGATATGATGACCGGTGTGCTAATACCACGTGTAGCCCCTCTTCGAGGTGTGATTACCGGGTATTTCATTGATGGGATCCGTATTACTTTAAACCTAGGACATTTTCTCAAATGTTTACTTTTAGTTTCTTTTTCAAACTTTCAATAAAACTCTAATACTTGTTTGAAATCCCCTCTTATGTGAGCCTTGCTTGTTTTTTGTTAATTGTCCGAATTCACGAAACCATTTGGCCGGGACCCACAGTTGTGGATCCTGAGGGGTGCCTAACACCTTCCCCTTGCGATAACTTCAAGACCTTACCCAATCTCTTGTAATGCAAACTAGTTCATGAGTTAATTACTCAAGGTACCCTAACGCACCATAAAATCGTTAGGTGGCGACTCTTCCTTTAAACTTCTTCCTTCAAAAGGAGTTTGTCCAAAATGTCAAGAACCCGATCTCTATACCTAAGTTTTTGGGGGCGAGGAAAGAAAGGGGGAGCGACAATCATTCGGGCTGGTTTCAATGATAGGCTGTTTGGAAGCGTCTTCTTTACTTGTTCCCCCTAGGTGCTAAGGTGTGTAAACTCTACCAGATCTTGTCATCCCCTGTGCTGTACCAGTTTCTTCCATTTTCCCTTTTTCTTTCTTCTTGCTTCTGCGGTGTAGTCCCAGGGTACGACATTGGAATTAAAGGATGGTGCGGGTGCTACCATCACAGTGAATGGTGTGGTCACTTCTACTTCAACCAGAGCAGGCGCAACTGTAGGTGTTGTTACTTCAACTTCGAACGGAGTTGGTGCGACTACTTCAACTTTGAATGGTGGTTGTATTTGTACCACAATAGGAGTGAGAGTGACTACAGGTTTCTTAGGATCATCCCATTCTCGAATGAGCCCAATTGACCCTTTCGGGTCCCATTCTTCATCAGTTTCTATCACATTTACCCCCTCGCCCCTGCGATCCGGGAGGGGATTATTGCAGACATTAGGTGCAACCTATTTTGCTTGTATAAACTTGGTGTCAATTAGCGTTTGGATCTTGTCCTTCAGAGCGCGACATTCATCAATGGTATGACCCTTTAAGCCGGAGTGGTAGGCACATGTCTTATTTGGATTGACCCATTGAGAGAAATTTTCCATGGCAAAAGCGGTAATATGAGTGACATAACCGGCAACTTTCAGTCTCTCATACAACTGATCGATGGGTTCAGCAATAGGGTTGTATTTTCTGGGCAGTCTGCGGTCGAAATTCGATCTAGGTTTTTGATAGTATTGGCGGGCTAGTGGTGGGTGGTAATATGCTGGCTGGGTATTGTAAGTATGGTAAGCGGTGGAGGGTTGTGGATATCTGGGAGGTAAAGCCTGATATGTGGGTGGAGGTGTTTGGTATGTGAGAGGATATTTCAGACCTTGGGCTTACATCACGGCCCCTACTTCCTTCTTCTTGGATATGCCTCCTAACTGCAAGGCCTTGTTAGTAGCTTGTAATGCCTCGAAATTGGTTACCATCCCACTTTTAATTCCTTCTTATATTCTTTCTCCCAATTTGATGATGTCGGAGAATTTATGATTTTCAATAACCATTAACCTCTCATAATATTGCAGATCCTGGGCTCGGACAAAGAATTTGTTCATTGCTCTTCTTCTAATGCCAACCTTACTTCCGCAGCTTTCGATCTCCACCGAGTAACATACTCGCGGAAATCCGCTGTCGGCTTCTTCTTAAGATTCCGGATATAGAAGACATCTGGTGCATTCTCCGTATTGAATCTGAACCGATCCATGAAATTTGACGCCATGCTTACCTAGTTAACCCACTTTTTTGGATTTTGGACGATATACCAAGATAGGGCATCTCCACCGAGGCTCCTAGTGAATAACTTCATGCGGATTCTTTCTCCTTTACCAACCCCTACGATCTTGTCACAATACTTCCTCGTATACACCTTTAGATCGCCTGTTCCGTCGAACATTTCAAACTTGGGAGGTTTGTAACCCTCTGGTAGTTCTACGTCCGACTGAATACAGAAGTCTCCATAGTTCAGACCCTCAATTCATTTACCCCCTTTGATGCCTTGGACTCGACTTGTAAGCTTCTTAAGTTCCTCCGCCATATTCTTGATGAGAAGGTCCTTCTCGGCGGATTCTGGTCTGTATGGAGTTTGTTATGAAGGGTGAGGTAGGGTTTTTACGTATATGGGGTTATTTTGGTGGATTCCAGGGATTTGGTTGTAGTGGTGATCATTGATTGAGTTTGTGGATCAGAGGTAGCTTGTGGTGTGTTTTGAGGAGTATGGTAGGTGGTAGTTTGTGGGTACTGGGTTGGATGATATTGGTGTTGAGGAGGAGTTGGTATTGGTGGAGGATTAGGATTTTGGGAAGGCGTGGCGTATTGATGAGGTGCAGGAGGATTTTGCGGATGCTGGTTTGGTGTGTTTTGATGAGGCGCTGGGTTTTGGGCGTTTTGTTGGTTGATGTCTAGAACGTTCAAGGTGAGGAAAATGTTTGCCAAGTTACGGACCTGCTCAAGTTCCCCTTGTAACTCAAGTATCTTCTGCTCTAACCGTAGAACCAAATCATTCTGTGCCGGAGTACTCCGACCATCGGAAGTCTCAACATTCTCTGCATGTGTAGCGTTGTCTTTCCTGATACCACTCATGTCATCAATCTTAGATTTTCCCTTGCTTTTAGGATCACTTGGAGGAGGAGGAGGTGGAGGACCTCTAGATCTGGTATGATATGCTGATGATGCCAGTACGCACGAACCAACCTTAGGGGATGGGAATAATCAATACAAAGAACAGTAAAAAGGTAAACGAGTCAGTAGGGAGTTTTGAAAGGATATTTGCAGTATTAAACATATATTCCGGAATTATAAATTCGTGTCCTAATTTGGGGGACCTCATTTTACCCGAGGTAGGCCTAGCAACATATATATTTGGAGAAATTTAATGCCGATAATTGCGTCATTTCATTAATATGATAAATAGACCAAATCTCCACTAAAACGACAATATTTATAAAGAGTTACTAGTGACATTTGCCTTATTACAATCAAATTCTAAAACGACTCTAAATATCAATTCTAATCTACTCGGTCCCAGAGAGACCTTCTCCAAGCTTGGCCTTCTTAGCCTCATCGATTAGATTCCCCAGGTCGGGCATGTCCAACAACATATATTCCCTTGCTAGATGTCCTACTTCATTGCCCTCTGTATTCTGACAATCCACGATCCTTTTCCTCATCTTCCCCTCAAGTTCCATCAAACCCTGCTCTAAATAGTCCAACCTCTATATTGATTTGGTAGATATTCCTCTCCATTCATTGAGTGCTTCCATGTCCACTTTGTGCTGTTCCAAATATCTAGCCTCAGATTCAAAAATCCTTTTGCGTAACCTCCTGTATTTGACTTGCGCCTCAGCAACGTCGTCTATGACCCTATTTATTAAATCAATCCCTAGCTTGACTTCTCTTTCTATGTTATCGACAAACCATGACGGGTAGAAATACACAAGGACAACATGATACCGATCTTTCTCGATGCTATCCTTTTCCACAATGATCTTTCGATGCCACATGTGTTGTGCCTTGCACTTGAATGGAATGGCATTACCCCGGAAGTATGTTTTGCTTTATAATAAACCATCTTGGAGACTCGTGGTATGACCTGTTTCCTCCTAGCTTGCCTCATGACTCTGATAGGAGCATAAGGATAGATACCCCTTGTTATACCCCATTTTAACACGGGTCAAACTAGAGTATAGCATATTGGTAATTCTAAAGGTTTAGTTAATTAAAGAGAGTCACCACCTAATTATTTTAAAGGTGAATTAGGACACTAATTTTAGCTAAGTATTTCTTAAAGTTAACTCTGTTTTACGATCTGCTTAACCTTAGAAATTCTAAGTAAGGGTTCTAATTAATCCTATAAGGAAGGTTGTTGAAGTACCCTATATGATCCGTTAATTATGATTACCGATCAAACTTAGGTTAATACAATAAATTTTAGAGACCAAAATATCATCTACCAAAAAGTGTTAAGAAAAGCTCATTGGGTTTGGTGAAAAGAAGCTTAACATTACTCTAAAATATAAACAACTGGAGATCCCATTTGAGCTCAAAAGAAGATAGCTTCAGAAATCATACTTGTTAATACACTTAATTTTTTTCCGAAAGAATAATAACTCACAAATACTTGTTTTCATCAATTTTAAAAAAAGTTTGACTAATTAAAAAAAGTTTGTATTGAAGAGTCCAAGTACGGCCTTGAGCAGAAGTTGAACACTAAACTTGACTTTTTATCAAGTGGTTATATCAAATGAGTGAGAGGTTATTGATTTTAAAAGTCCTTTAAGTTAGGTGCTATATTCTATATGCTGAAATAAATACTTAATAACCAAGTGAAGCCCCAAAATATTATAAGATTATTATTAGTCCTATGTTAACAGAGAGTCAAACTGAAATGATTCAAATCACATAAAAGTAAGGAAATATCACTCCCAGAAAGTTCAAACAGAATAAACGTTAAAGACAAAATCCGCCATAACCGCAGCCTGTTAAGTGGGATTTTCACCAAAATTTTCAAATCTGAAACCATAAACCTCCATAGGCGATTTTCAAAAGACTCAAACTTCTCCAAATCATTGGTAAGTGATCCCTAACTAATTCCTTTCAATCCTTAACAACTTTTAACAAGATTTCAATCTAGAATCTAGAGTTTTCATGGTAAAAATTGGGATGTTTGGGTAGAACTTAGGAACTTCGAAATTTAGGAATTTAGATCTCGAATTGAGATCGGATTCCAAAACCAATTTTATATCCGGGCTTGGGGGAGAATGGGTAAACGGGATTTGGTATGAACCTTAAGTTTAGACCAAGCGGGCCCGGGGTCGATTTTTGTCTCTTGATAGAAAAACATAGGAAAACCATATTTTTTCATTAAAGTTAATTCCTTTAGCAATAATTAATTATATTGAACAATTATGATTAGATTCGAGCGGGTTAGAGGAAATTCTAAAGGAAAAGATGTGCTTGAGCAGTGTGTTGCTTGTGAAATTGAGGTAAGTGTTTGGTTTAACCTTGACTTGAGGGAGTAGGAATCCCCAACTTAAATGCTATGTGAGATTGCATGTGTGTGGTGTATAGATGAGGTGACGAGTATCTATACACCACCAAATTATTTGTTTAGCATTATCCTTTCCCCGTTTCCAATTCACTATATTTCCTGTTTTGATTGTTTCCATGATTTTGATGCCTCCATGTCACGACCCAAAATCTACAAAGGTCGTGATGGCGTCGGACACCACCGTCAGGCAAGCTAATCATTAAATAGTCGAAATAATTCCTGTTCTAACATTTATGAAAAATCATTTCCGTTCACTTTATTATATATTAACTAAATAAACGGTTAAGTAAAACAATAGTTTGAATATTCCATTTTAGTAAATATCTCCCAGCACATCCCAGAACCTGGTGTCACAAGTACATGAGTAATTTCTAAGAATTTATACAATCAACACAAAGCTTGTCCGAAATACAAATTGGACAAGGAATTTAAAATGAAAATAAATACAGCATGAGGGATACTCTGTCAGCTGCGGATCGCCTCCGGATGGTGCAGCTCGCCTAAGTCTCCAAACCAGCCATGTCACTATGAAAGTACCCGTGCAATAAAAATGCACAGTAAGTGTAGCATGAGTACAAAAACAACGTGTACCCAGTAAGCCGCCCGCCTAACATCATAGATCTAGTGACGAGAGTCGAATTAGACACTTACTAAGGTCCAACAACTTAATTTAACAGCATATGACGAACACGGTAGGCATGTAAAGGTAGTAAAGCAGAAAATCTATATAAGGCACTGAAATCCAAGTAAATACTGGAAGTAAATAAACAGTTACTACTTACTCATTTCCCCCCAAATGTCTTAAACAAACAATTACTTCTTTATTTTCCGCCAAATATCTTATCACTTCAAAATCCATGAAAAACATTTAAAATTAGCATGCGCATACGGGATAAGGACAACCGGCCTGAGCCATCATAATAATCATCTCTGTGCACTACCGAGGATCGAACGGACCGTACCATAAGTGCACCTTTCAAATAAAATAATCATGTCTATGCACTGCCGAGGGTCGAACGGCCTGAACCATAAGTGCATCTTTCAATAAAATAATCATATCTATGCACTGCCGAGGGTCGAACGGCCCGAACCATAAGTGCATATTTCAATCCTCCATGGCGTACGACCTGCTCCCATAAGAGTAGGGAAATAACACTCCGCTCGCGGAATGTAAATTGCGAAGCGGTCACATGCAGTCATGCACAATCAACAATCCACCCCGAATACGTCAGGAAAATAAATACTCAAGTAAATGACAGATTTCTCTTTTAAAAACCACAAAATAGTATTTAAATCCTTTCTCGAAATTCATTGCCAAGTTTTTATACTGTTTAATAATATAACCTTATCCGAAAATACAATTGCCCGTGAAGGAAATCAATTCTCTTTTTAGATGATTAAGAAAATAAACTCTAGTATTCCTTAGTCATTCAATAAAAATTTTGATTATATTATCAGTCTAATGTTACAGACAAGATCACAGGTGCAACAGGTAAGGCATGCTAGTGGGTCCTAGGCTACCCGGACATGGCATAATAGTAGCTACACACAGACTCCTGTCACCTCGTGCGTATGTATCTCCGGCAGATAGTAACACATACTTAATTAGTTCACCTAGGCGGACAATTCCCCCTCACAAAGTTAGAAAGGAGACTTACTTTACTTCGAAATTCCATAACCGGCCTCCAAGCCCTTCCGATGACTCAAATAGTTGCACAACGCTCCGAAACTATCCAAACAACGACAAACCAATGAAAATATACTCTAATATTTTCAAAAATTCCAAATTACATAATTTCCCAACGCCGCTCAGTGAATTGACTAAAATGCCCTCGGGCCCACGTGCCCGGATTCCGAAATTTCTCGAAGATATATTCTACCCATAGCTCCACTAGATCAAATATACAATTTACTCTAAATTCCATGCTCAAATTCGCGGTAAAAACCCAATTACAAATTTCTAGGTTTCTTTAAGATTTCTCAATTTCCTACCAATTTCCATGTCTAATTCCATGCATATACTTGTATTTAACTTTAGAAACATGAAGAAATTACTTACCTAGTGATTCTTGATGGAAAACCCCTCTTGAAGCTCCTCAAAATCGCCCCCATCAATGATACAAATGAAGGAAATGGCCAACATTTCGCATATAAATTAATTTTCCCATGCCCCAATTTTACTCACTGCATTCGTATACCCCCGAACGCGTTTGTATAGCTTCCTCGATCCAACACTCCGCGTTCGCGGTCCCCTCACCGTGTTCGCATAGACCAAAGGACCCCCAAGCCCCAACTCCTCTTTCCTCTACGCGTTCGCACACTTGACCTCGCGTTCGCGTAGAGATCACAAGCCAAACCAGCATCCCTCAATTTTCCTTCTATGCGACACACAAGGGACCGCGATTGATACACTCAAAATACACCTTAAAATAATGTAAGCGGTCGATTGTCAAATATAATAACCCAACAAGGTTGGGGTCGAATCCCACAGAGAACAATATGGAGACGATTAGGAATGTAAGAGAATTATCACTTATCGCGCAATTCCAAACAAATAGTTATTGGTTTTGAAAATGTTTATAACTAAATGCGAAAATATAAACTAACCTAGAAAGTGAGTAAAATGATAAATGGCAACAAGTATGAATGCATCGGGAATTACACTCAAGTAACGATCCAATGTATTTTACAAATATGAGCGAGTTTATTTTAATTTGTCACGACCCAAAATCCAACACAGGTCGTGATGGCGCCCGACACCGGAGTCAGGCAAGCCAACAATTGTTTACTAGTGAGGTTAACCTTATTTGACATACCAACCCCACACTTACCAAAGTTTTAAACTTTGATCATTTAAATAAAAGCGGAAACATTAACCAATTTAAATAATACAACCGAAATGATCGTGATCCAATATATATAGTCCCAAAATAAGAGCCTACAATGTGCATGCTAGGAACTAGTGTCACAAGTCAATAAGCAATCTAGTAGAATATACAAAAGATGATACAAGCTGTACTGCTGTCTGATAGGATGTAGACAGAAATAAACAAAAGATAACTCCATAGCACAACTGAGATCGCCCACAGGGAGGCAGCTCACCATGGAGTCAGGTCCAGAATATATGTCAAGCTCTGGTCGGATAACCAGATGCTCCAGCCTCAAATCCTGTACAATTAAGTACAGAAGCGTAGTATGAGTACATAAACGGATATGTACCCAGTGAGTATCCTGACTAACCTTGAAGAAGTAGTGACGAGAGGTCGACGTGATACTTACTAGGGTCAGACAATGTGGAATGAGTACAGGCTAACCGGTAGTAGCAGTAATGAACAGTAATAAGGAAATGAGCATCAAATAACAATCACTAGTACCCTCGCGCCATCCTTTTTCATGGCATACAAGCTGTTTAACCTCCATTCTTTTCATGAAATCAATAGTTGCAATTACAGGGCTTCTCACAAATTACCAAAGCATATAACAGGCTATGAGCGTACGGTCATTACGACGTGAAAAGTAAATGTGCACTGCCGAGGGTCAAACGGCCCGAACCATAGATGCATCTATCTGCCCAGCTCGCGAATCGAACATGCGACGCGGTTAATATAATACCAAGACCACCACCGCTCGCGAATCGAACCTGCAACTCGGGTTAATATAATGTTAGGGCTACTCCGCTCGTGAATCATCCATGCGACTCGGGTTCCCATATAAATTCATGATTAGAAAGAGGTTTCCAGATAATTTAGTGGGGAATATACTAACAGTGTGAGAATTTTAGAGATATCAACTTCAAACATAACCCCTTAGGCCTTCACATGTGGGATTCTAGGACATTAGGCTGCTTAATCCATATACAAGATCACAGATACAACACATAGAGCATGCTTGTGAGTCCTAAACTACCCGACAAGGCATAATAGTAGCTGCACATGGACTCTCGTCACTTCGTGCGTATGCAGCCCCCGTAAATAAGGACAAAACCACCATTTATAATCACCTATGAGGACAATTCCCTCTTACAAGGTTAGAAAGGAGACTCACCTCATGTCGAATTCACTCCCCGGACCAAGAACGCGCCCGAAACCTTGAACTCTACACCCGAGGACTCGAAACTAGCCAAAAGTTATACAAATTCATTAATTTATGCTCAAAGTATGTAAATTCTCCTACTCATTTAGTAAATTCACCATTCTTGAAGAAATTCTAAATCCGACCCCGGGCCCGCATGCTCGGTTTCCAATAATTCTCGAAGGAAACACTCACCCATAGCCTAAGGACCACTAATATACGATTTTCACTCGATTTCATAGCTAATTTGATGGGTAAATTCTTAAATTATCGAAGGCCCTAGATCACTACGCAATTCTTGATTTTTCACTAATTTAGGTAGTTAATTTAGCTTCTAATCCATGCATGAAGCTAATATTAGAGTAGATTTTACTTACCTTAATTGACCAGGTCGTTTGCCCCTCAACAATGGTGGAAATCGCCCCAAGGAAGAAGAAGAAGATGAGAAAAATATGTTAAGACCCGTGTATAAAAACACACTGTCTGGACAGTGTTTTCGCACCTGCGACTCGAGGATCACACCTGCGAGCAAAGTCTCGCACTTGCGGAAATGGACTGGGGAGCCTGGGCCCGCACTTGCGGAGTGGAGACCGCACCTGCGGCTCCGCTCCTGCAGAACTTTGTCCGCACCTGCGTGAATTGGCCAGACCACTGGGGGTCGCACATGCGAGGCTGGGACCGTAGGAGAGGTCCCGCACCTGCGACTGGTCCACCGCACCTGCGGTCACACCAGAACAGGTGCACCAGCAGCTGTTTCAGCTGGTTTTTGGCCTCGTGTGGTGTCCAGGGGGCACTTGGGCCCACCTGAGCCCCCGTCCAAATATACCAACAAGTCCCAAGTCATAATAAGGACTCGCTCGAGCCTTCATAACACCCAAAACAACGCTAAAACTAAAAATCACACCCCAAAACCCCAAGAACCAAACTTAGGAACTTTAAGTTTTCTATACTTTTCTAACAACGCGCCGAACCAGCCTATACAACTCGGAATGACACCAAATTTTGCAGGCAAGTCATAATTAACATAAAGGAACTATTCCCGGTCTCGGAATTACATTCGGACCTCGATAAAAAAAACACGTGCCAAACAAAAATAGGAACTTAAGGAATTTCTTATTTCAATATTGGGGGCCGAAACGCCCGGGTCATCAGAAACCCATTCCGAACATACGCCCAGGTCCAAAATCATCACACGAAGCTACCGAAACCAACGAAACTCGATTCCGAGGTCGTTTACCCAGTCCCCGCAAGTCATAAATCATAATAAGCCACTATGAGAAGTTTCATTTAGGGGAACGGGGTCCGATAACGAAAAATGACCGGCCGGGTCGTTACATAATTAGCTACGGATAATAATTCTAAATTAGCTTTTTCCAAAGACTAATAAGACTTCCTAATTGAATTATCCTAACCCAATCGAGAGATTAAGTACACCCGGATATGACTACAAGCAGTTCAATTCTATCCCTAGGTAGAATCTATAAAATAAGGGTTAAAGCCTCAAGTTCTTGTTAATTAATCTTTCCCAACCCCAAATTATCTTTTTTAAAATTAATTCGGAGTTAATGGGCGAGTCCTAGGGTTAGCTAATCCCTTTGGAAAAATTAAAAAACAAGAATAATTAAAGTAACAATAACTCACTTCATAAATATATAAAAATCATTCAATACATAAGCACAACAATGTATTTAATCCACGCTTTAAATATGAATATTTCCATAAACAAGATTCAGGTGTTGGAAACAAACACTACACACTTAAATATTCAATACAAATCAAGGAAATGAAGAAACAAACATAAATGGGTAAGAAATCCTTAACCACAAGATTGAAATCTTCAAATCCCAAGAGTGTGTGCAAACCCTAGCTTCCAAAAATGTTTTTTCTCTTCTTCTCTACTCAAAAATATATTTTACAATGCCAAAGATATGCCAAAAGATCTGCTACGAGTATATGTGGGTTGGGGTTGAGAAATTGTGATTTTACAATTCTGTCCAGACTTGATGCCCGATGATGGCACCTGCAGAAGAATTCTCGCAGGTGCGGTTCCGTAGAAGAGGCTTCCATAACGCAGGTGCGAATTCTGGGTGACAGGTGTATTTCCGCAGATGCGGCCAAAACATCGCACCTGCGCTTCCGCAGGTACGTGGACCACTTCGCAGGTGCGCATTTTGTACTGTTGATCTATCTTTGCAGGTACGTTCAGTTCTCCGCAGGTGCAAGGTCGCACCAGCGGCCAAGAATCTGCAGGTGCAGAATCACTGGAGAATTTTTGTACATTTTTCACCCATTTTTGCTCAAATCCACTTCAATTCAACACCAATCACTTTGTGGCATCATTCCATGAAATTCGAGCAATTACACACTATAAATGACCTCAAGTTATCATTGAAGGATGCAAACCTAACGAAAAGAGGCTAAAATTAGTGGTAAAATCACCACTCATCAACATCCCCAACTTAGAGCTTTTGCTTGTCCTCAAGCAAATCAAAACTAATAACTCAATGAGGTTCTACCATTTCAAGCACAAGTTGCATTGCGATTATTTACAAGTCACATTCTCCAACCAAGCATTATACTTATGGATTTGGTTGGTACTAATAATTAGGCTCAAGTATGCATTTCACTCGAATAAATCCCTCATTTAAAACAACTTCAAGAAGTGCAAGGGAGTTTCAAAATAATCAAGCGACAAGAATAAGCCTCAAGAAGTGACTCAACAACACTAGTCCACTACCGATGCTCAACTCACTCATTTCCGAGTAGATCAATTTAACCAATCAATCCTAATTCATGTGCCGTCACAAGAACTAAAATCCCAAAATCACCATATTTACAAGAACACACAAGGGACAACTTTACAAAGACACTCACTCTCACAAAGAACTTCAAGTGTTACAACAAATCATGCCATAAGCTTGCCCTTATTTTAATTCGTCTCTTATTCAAGAATATTCGGTTGGAGATACCATAAGGACTTTTTAAGATTGTAGTGTAGGTTTAGGGAAGGGTAAGATAAATATTTGGGGAAAAGTGACTACACCCTCCTTGAACACTACTCACATTTTCCTTTCTTGTTTGCACTTTGTTTCTTTTCAAGCCACATAGCCTCATTTTCATCTAGTTACCAACCTAGAACCACTTTAAATACCTCACTAAATCTCTTCAAAGCTCCCATATATATATATATATATATATATATATTTCTCTTTCTTTTCTTTTTCTCTCTTTTTTTTTTGTATATTTCGTTTGGAGCTTGAATAATTTCTTAAAAAAAATATTTCGAGGTATATATTCTACACTCAATGTAAAACCTTACCAATTTCCACTTTGACACCACACCCCCAACTTAGGCTTTTTGCCTCATTCTCAATATTCAAAGAGGGACGGGTTCAAAGAGGGAATTATTTTTCAAAAGGGGAAGGTTTGTAATGAGGTAGCCAAGGAAAAGGTTAAAGGCTCAAATGGGGTAACTAGTGATAATATCTATACAATGGTGGCTCAAAAGGCTAAAGGGGTTTTCAAATAACACAAAGAATGCCTAAGGTCATTTCTCCAACCAAACATAATTATCATTAGCATTGAAAAACCAACCGGGAAAGTTCTAGATCATAGAGGTGAACACAAGATTTATTTATACAAACACTAACGTACACGACACATGAATTAATCAAGACGGATCAATTTCACTTTTCAACAGGAGTCTAGAGAAATATTTTTCAAACTAGTGAGCCGCGAGTCACTAAAAGAGCCAAAATCTTATCACAAAGATTATTCTTCACCATGAAACTTACTTGTTTACTTCAAAACCAAAATTTTGAGGGGTATTCTTAATTTACATTTCACATACAAAAGGATAATTTCTTTAGTACCAAATAATCCAAAAGTCTCTTCCTAGTAAAACAAGACCAATTCCCTTAAGAAAATTGTCACACCATCTATCATGGGGAAAAGTCACCCGGTTCACTTCAAAAATGTTCCTTGGGAAAGAACCGTAGCATGAAGAAAACCCAAGGAAGTATTATTAAGGAAATAAAAATTAAAGAACAAAACTACTAATAACAACTAAAAACTAAGATATAATTAACTACTAAAGAAAATAAATGATACAAGAAAAATAAAAACTAATCACACCAAGCTTAGCAAAAACCATTGACATAATCCACAATAAGCCCGGTAAGGGCACATAATATCCATACATAACAAAGAATCCCGACAAGGGCACATAACAATGTCATAAACCAAGTCATAATAGATACAATGTACAAAATCCATCCCCAACTAGAAATATTGCAGTGTCCCCACTGCATAACATCAAAATAAAAGAGCATAGTTTGAGGGTCTCCCTGAGGTCCGCATCAGACTAGCAGACAGCAAGAGAAGAGGCTGGTCAATGCTGCTGAGAACTCTCGTCATCATCATCATCATCATCATCATCATCATCATCATCATCATCATCATCATCATCATCTGCATCTGCACCATCACAATTGGTCATGAACGAGTATTCCTCACTGTCATCAGCATCCGCAACTGGTAGCTTCTTGCTCGGCTGCCCCCACCTAAAGATCGCCTTGACTCCTCTCCACACTTTGACCAGGAGCTTACCTTTCTTTTTATTTTTCTCCTTTTCCTTGTCAAATGACTCCTTCAGGTCAACATGTGCCTTGACAAGGCCGTTGTAGGCGGTGTCAAGCTGTGAAAGAGATGCTACCATCTTGTCCTGAGTATCAAAATACTGCTGCATCTTAGCCATGGAGTAGTACTCAGGTGGAAGTTGAGGATGGAAGGTGGAAGGTCCAGTGGGGAGCTTGGACAGTAGGTCCCGCAGGGTAGCAAATTGGGAGTTCATCTCCCCAAAAGGACCCTCTGCTGCAGCAGGCTGTGAGGAGGATCCAACTCCGGCAGTGGTGGTGGTGGTCTTCCTCTTCTTGGTTTTTACTGCGCCACCCTCACCTTTGACTCTGAGCGGGTGGAAGGGTTTGTCGGCAGGCACCCACTGATCAATGTGGCACTCCTCAATCTGCGCCCGCTCCATCATCAAGCAAATACTGCCGCAGCTCGCTCAGAATATAATAGCCTGCATTCACTGGAATGCCGTCAAGAAGGCAAGCTATGATTAAGGCTCTGGTATAAGACACGTATGAGACGTTCCCAATGGGGGACACCCTGCTACAAAATATATACAGCCATATCGTTGCCTCACCTGTGAAGTTGATTGACTTCAGGCCTTTTCTTTTATTGGCCCACTGTACTCTCACACTTTCAGGATACAGCTTGGACAAAAGCCATGCCGAATTGTCACAATGATCTCTCTCTATTACTGGCTCAATTGGGTGGTTTGGAATTCCGAGGGCAACATTGATTTCTTCCACCCCGAACCTCACTATTTTCCCTCTGATTATGAGTTGAGGATTGACGAAGTTTGTTCGCTTAAGATTGGCGTAAACTCGCGGACCCATGTCTCATTTTCTTTGAAAGGAGTGGGAATGAAGCACGACCACCTAGAGGACACCAACCGACCATAGAAATCCGGTAGCGTCTCGGCCAATTTTTCCTCCGCAATCCCTTTCTCAAGAACCAACTTCTTGGTGAGGAGACTGTCGTAATATCGGCGATGGAAGTCAGCGGACATGAAACGGATATTTTCATATTGTTCCTCAACATCCTCTTCGATTTCATGGCCAAGAGGGGCATTTAAGTGTGTGTTCGGATCCATTTTTAAGTCAAAGTACCTACAAAAAATCAAAACGAAGTTAGTCAAGCAGTGTACTCTTGTTAAGAATATTAAAACACTGCAATTAGGCCAAAGAACCAAATCGAACGGGTCCGGGAAGGACAATTTGCAAACATTCTGTTTTTGGCAGAATTGCACAGTTTTCGCACCTACGGAACTTCAATCGCAAGTACGATTGCGCATCTGCGGATAAAGAGGCGCACCTGCGGAGAAATTCGCACCTGCGGTGTAGGGCTCGTAGGTGCGAAGATGCACCTGCGGAAATTCTCTCGTACCTGCGGACTGTCGTCCCACGGTGCACCTGCCCAGAACGTTTTAACCATTTTTCTAGTTGGGGCATGGTTTTGAACACTAATCTGTACTCAAGACTTCCAGATTAGTGTACCAACTGAGTTCTAACTTCGTTAACACTGAATATTTGGTACCTTGCTCAAATGTTTTTTTTTGGACCATTTAGAATCATTTCTTTTTCGTGAAATTTGGGTACTCAGTTTTCCCCTCAAAATGTTGGTTCACTGAGGCCAACACAAACTAATCTACTCTCAACCAAATCCTCACCCTACTATTACCCTAAGTCAGAAGGGAAACAAAATAAAATAAAAAAGGGAATGAGGGGAAGAAGGGAGTGAGGAGTTGAGAATACCTGGTCTTGTGAATTCAATGGAGAATTACGGAGGAGATGCGCACTGTGTTGGAAATTTTTGAGCGATGGGGGATTTTGGGTGATGGTGAAAACAAGTTTGGATTGAAAAATTACCTGATGAAGTGAATTTTAGGGATTTCACTTGCACGACTTCCGCACCTGCGAACAATTACCGCACATGCGGTTGCACACATGCGAAATTCCAGTCGCACCTGCGGAATTGATGCACCTGCGCTTAGTGGACCGCTGTTGCGACACCGCACCTACGGATATCATGACCGGAGGTGCGGAAATACCTGGATTTAGCAATCAACTTCTGTCAATTGTGCGATCACATTTTGGCTCAAATGTGTAACTCTGCGATCGCATCTTGCACAGGCATCATCGTAGATTTGTTCAGTGTGTTGCCCAGCATTTTTGTTGCTCCTTTTTGCACTGTATTTGGCTACCCGGTCACCCCAACCTGCTCAAATCAACTCGAAAAATTCCGAAACTTGGTAGATTGGTTATCAAAAAATATAATAAGCTATTCTAAAAAAGAAAATTCCAAAAATGACCAATTTTTTTTGAAAAATGATGGGTTGCCTCCCGTCAAGCGCCGCATTTTACGTCGTGGCACGACGCACGTCAAATTTACCACTTTTCTCACCACTTTGACGATATGAATTGAGCACCTAGCTTGGAATCAAGCTTGTGACCACGGGCGGTGGGGAGGGGTGGTAAATAGATGACCGAGCCAGGCCTTGATTTCTTCATTTTGCACTTTCTGGATATCATGTGAGGCATGCCATTTTTCTCTCTTGGTTCCTCAAATTGTAAGATGTATGGTATGAATTTTTTCTCCTCGCAGAACTCCATTGATTCGTGTAGTTCAACTTCCGTATCACCACACAATTCTAATGTTGAAAAATGTTTGGAATGTGCCTTTAAACCTTCAACTTGCAAATTTTTCCGGATTTTGACATCCTCATTTCCCCCCGGAATAGAGTCAATTTCACCCAAATTTTCAATCACCCCGGTTGACTCTAATTCCATATTTTTCTCGGCATCTCTAACACTCATGGAGTCGGTTGGCGGATGTTCAAGGATTGATTCCTCAAAGTAAGGCTCACTCTCACCCTCGGAATTGGACTCTTCTTGGCTTCCATCCACACTCTCAACTTGAGAGGCATAATGAGCCTCCATTAATGCTTGAATTTGATCTTCCAAAGTGCACATGTGCTCATCATTTTGAGTCACATCTTGTTTTAATTCCTCAAGTGCAAAGTTATTCTTTTCCTCATTTTCAAGACTGACTTCCAACATGAGCATCATCCTCTCATTTTGAGCATTTGAGAGTTCTTCTTGGTTTTGTTCAAGTACCAAGGAAGAATTTTCAACTTCAACCTCTAAGGAAGGTTCTTGTCTATCACTCACCTCCAAGGCTTTTTGAACCCTTGAAGCTTCAATCATAACATCCATTTGTGAGTTCAACCTTTCAAGTGCCAAATCATTTTGGAGACTAGTCTCCAAAAGTTCTTCCAAGGCATTTTGCTCATGATTCCCTTCTTCAAGTAAGCACTCCAACATGAGCTTGCACTTTCCATTTCTACCATGCTCACTTCCCTCCACTTTTCACCCCTAAAATTTCCATCACAAAAAGTAGAATCATCACAGTGGGGGATTGGGGAATATGGAGGCGATTAGGAATGCAAGAGAATTATCACTTATCGCGCAATGCAAAACAAATAGATTTTGGTTTTGAAAATGTTTATAACTAAATGCGAAAATATAAACTAACCTAGAAAGCGAGTAAAATGATCAATGACAACAAATATGAATGCATCGGGAATTACACTCAAGTAACGATCCAATGTATTTTACGATTTTACAAATATGGGCGAGTTTATGTTAATTAGCCACGGATAATAATTCTAAATTATCTTTTTACAAAGACTAATAAGACTTCCTAATTGAATTATTCCTAACCCAATAGAGAGATTAAAGCACACCCGGATATGGCTACAAGCAGTTCAATCCTATCCCTAGGTAGAATCTATAAAATGAGGGTTAAAGCCTCAAGTTCTTGTTAATTAATCCTTCCCAACCCCAAATTATCTTTTTCAAAATTAATTCGGAGTTAATGGGCGAGTCCTAGGGTTAGCTAATCCCTTTGGAAACATTAAAAAACAAGAATAATTAAAGCAACAATAACTCACTTCATAAATATATAAAAATCATTCAATACTTAAGCACAATAAGGTATTTAATCTACACTTTAAATATGAATATTTCCATAAACAAGATTCAAGTGTTGGAAAAAAATACAACACACTTAAATATTCAATACAAATCAAGGAAATGAAAAAACAAACATAAATGGGCAAGAAATCCTTAACCACAAGATTGAAATCTTCAAATCCCAAGTGTGTGTGCAAACCCTAGCTTCCACAAATGTTTTCTCTCTTCTTCTCTACTCAAAAATATTTTTACAATGCCAAATATATTCCAAAAGATCTGCTAGGTCGAGTATATGTGGGTTGGGGTTGAGAAATTGTGATTTTACAATTCTGTCCAGACTTGATGCCCGATGATCGCACCTGCGGAAGAATTCTCGTAGGTGCGGTTCCACAGAAGCAACTTCCATAACGCATGTGCGAATTCTGGGTGACAGAAGTATTTCCGCAGATGCGGCCAAAACATCGCACCTGCGCTTCCGCAGGTGCATGGACCACTTCGCAGGTGCGCATTTTGTACTGTTGATCTATCTTCGCAGGTGTGTTCAGTTCTCCGCAGGTGCGAGGTCGCACCAGCAGCCAAGAATCCGCAGGTGCGGAATCACTGTAGATTTCTTGTACATTTTTCACCCATTTGTGCTCAACTCCACTTCAATGCAACACCAATCACTTCGTGGCATCATTCCCTGAAATTCGAGCAATTACACACTATAAACGACCTCAACTTATCATTGAAGGATGAAAATCTAACGAAAAGAGACTAAAATTAGTGGTAAAATCACCACTCATCAGCGATCGCATAGCACAACAGACACATTAGAAGACAACAACAACAAAACAGAGAAAAATTGTCGAAATTGCCCCGGAACACACCCGAGGCCCCTGTGACCCCGTCCAAATCACACGAATCAGTCCCATAATATCCCACGGACTTTCTCGTGGCCTCAAATCACATCAAACAACGCCGAAATCACGAATCACACTCAAACTCAAACTTCCACATCCGATGCCGACACCTATCAAATCACATCCGATTGACCTCCAATTTTGCACACAAGTCATATTCGACATTACGGACCTGTTCCAACTTCCGGAGTCGCATTCTAACCTTGATATCAAAATTTCCACTTCCGGTCGGATTTCTCAAAAATCTTCAAATTTCTATCTTTAGCCAAATGACTTCAAAATGACCTACGGGCATCCGAATTCACTTCCGATCATGCTCCCAACTCCAGAATCACCATACAAAGCTATTCCTAGGCTCGGAATCCCAAACGGACATCAATAACTCTGAAATGCCTTACAACCCAAATTTATGAAATTCTTCTAAAATCCTATCTTCCATAATATACGCCGAAACGCTCCCGGGTTATCCAAAACCCGATGCGGACATACGCTCAGGTCCGAAATCATCATACGAACCTGCAGGAACCTTCAAATCCTGATTCTGAGGTCGTTTACTCAAAATTCCAATCTTAGTCCGTCTCTCTAACTTAAGGCTTCTGAAATGAGAATTTTCTTTCCAAATCAACTCTAAACTTTGCGAAATTCAATTTCGACCACACCTACAAGTCATAATTCCTAAAATGGAGCTGCTCACGACTTCAAACCGCTGAACGATGCGCTAGAGCTCAAAACAACCGATTGGGTCATTATATTCTTCCCCATTTAAACAGACGTTCATCCTTGAACGTGCTAAGAACTGCTTTGGAGTTATCTGAAATCACTATTTAACACCCCGAGCACCTACCCGTGCTACCACAAACCAGTTGAGTATATTAGCTTGATCAAATCTGAAGATTTCCTCTTTATCCATATAATAAGCTCAGAATCCAGTTCCAACACTTGAAATCTCTCTGCCAGGCTTAGTTCCAATGTATAAACACCGTATCAACTACCACACGATATACCAGAACATGAATGCATACCTTTGTTGAATTAGCACCATGCACCGCAAATTCATCATCTAACCACAATGACGTTCCCTGAACCTGAATAGCCCAAAATTCCACGAATCTGATGCTCCCAATGCACCTCATGATATATATACGTCCTGATATAATGCTGGCGATACCACCACAATGGAGGAGATGTGTGGAAAGTCATAATCAACTGCCGAGTTAACAAATCATTGAATATCTCCTCTTGACTAGAATCATCACCTCATTACGAACCAAATAATGGTATTTGTTCTTTAATATACATTTAACATAACCTTATCGCACTGATCCCTGATCCGATAATCTTGTCTCACCCAGTATGAGCTGATCAGACAAAAATTCACCCCAAACATGACCAACAACCTCACATGATACCACATCACGCCAATAGGCCATAATTCGAACATGATAATAAGAAATGACTCAGGAAGGGATAATTCTGCTCACGCAACTTATTATGAACCCTTCTCAGAAAATAGAAAGTAAAACATAAGAAAATAAATATAGGAACCTTACTCATCATCACACTGTTGCAGCGTGCAACCCGATCCAAATAACATACCCGTGGCGGCGTGCCACCCGATCCCAATAACATACCCGTGGCGGCATGCCACACGATCCCATCATAAAATTCACATAAGGAAATATACATAGAGCAGAATTGCTCACTATTACAAATTACTGAATATCGATCATAAGCACACTAAGTTCATAATACCATCCTGGGGAGACTGATAAGGCCATATGCTTACAAAACTCAAGCACAACTGAGGTGCGATACATACATATACTCTGGATCTCAAGAGATGTCCTGCTCACATAACATCATCACTACGCGGAGGTCTCAACACATAAAAAATTATCAAGCCATTTCACAACTCACACGGCACAATCGTATTATCATATGAATTTGACGAAGACGGAACGACACCTGATATCCCAACACCCCTCCTTGAGGAGCGCTATACTGAAATGAACATACCTGCCTCACATGAAGCCCATAATCATATTTAAATCCATCCACAAGCATCGAGTCTACCCCGATCGCACCAAACTAGGCCAATAACCTTATCTGGGTCCATATTAACCCACTTCCTCCCATAATACGCGAGAACAATCATCGTAGCCGGGACAAGCACCCCACAATC
Organism: Nicotiana paniculata; assembly: GCA_005239505.1. Classification (NCBI taxonomy): domain Eukaryota; kingdom Viridiplantae; phylum Streptophyta; class Magnoliopsida; order Solanales; family Solanaceae; genus Nicotiana; species Nicotiana paniculata. The sequence goes on from ML317309.1 coordinate 26,555, forward strand.
CATAACCAAATGAATTGAACGCCTTCCATGCATAAATTCTCAAATAAGCAATATTGCACTTCTTTATACTCAGTCCAAATCTTTAATCCATTAAGTGACTACATGTCACACTTGTACAATCTTCTCGTGGTTACACTCCCACGACTTTCCACACCAGGTAACAAATCTACACATCCGCATCACTGATCACACTAATACTGCACAACATATCAAGAACCCATGACCAGGGTACACAACCTCTTCCATCGAATATCGATCTCAGGTGTCACTGAAGATAACACCAGCTTACTCTGAATTTTCAAATCACTTTTCCTTGCTCATCTGAGCTCATGACATCCTTGTCAACACCGAATCGCAATCTCGATTCTCACTCCCAGTTACATACTACCTACTGCACCTAACATGCTAATAGGAGGTAGCGCAAGAATTTCATTATAACTTATGAACCACCAATAGGGTGAACACTTCATCATATAGAAACCTTTTACTTAACTCAATTCAAGAGTACCATCTCAACACACGAGTGAATTCCCACAATCACCCAACATGCAAATCCTTAAGTAGTAGTCTATACCACCATAACCCTTCCGGGATCCGCCTACACCTGACAGGCCATAGCACTCAAATGCTCCCATATAAAATTCATTACGACGGTCGACCATCCCTGCACACACCGGCACAAACACATGCATAACTTAATCACATCGAAGGAACTGATCACTACCGAAAAGGTGCCATTTCAACCATGGCTAATGGATCTATCTTCTTTTAATCATCTTCAATTGCCTCAGGAATAATAGCAACTTCCTTCAATTCACAGCAAACTCAACCCTCACTCATCCTGAGTGACCTTGATTCACGAGACTATGCTGCCTAAATCCCGCAACCCGTCTCATACCCTCCTGAAAATCTTTCTACAACCTGGTGTTTATTTCTCTCACTCCTCCAATACTATCCTGCACGCTGAAACATATCATAGAACCCCAACCATTTTCCTTTTCTCAGGAATTACGCTGCATAAGCTCAATACTTGATCATACTGCCGCCTGAAACCCTTAAACGCCGCATTCTTAACTTTTGAATTCACTAGGACCGCTACTAAGAGTCACCCACTATGACTAGCCCCGAATACAACAACTCCACGGCTCTTCTAGCACATGGACACCCTTTTCAATGAGGCACGTGACTGAGTCACTATCCATACAACTCGCCTATGCCTTAAGCATAAATTCTGAATCTTCCAAAGTCTAACCCCGGTCTGACAGGGCCAACTTTTTCACACATTCATCAAATCCCACGCACAATAACCATTTTACTCCTTCCCTTAGCTGTAATAACTTTCCGTCACGCCGATAATCCGCAACCCCATGAGAAGACAATCCTGCAACCCAACTATAGATGGTGGGACTCCCCCACTTAGCGACTGCTCGACTTCCGCTTCTTACACCTGGCCTCCTAGAAATGGAACCACCGCCTAACCTCAATTCAATATCATTCTCTGTAGCCCTTAAACCAGCAGATCACCATGACTTCCAACTCTCCGAAGATCACCTTTCTCTAGCTGACTTCATTATCAACACTTATCCGGTACTGAACCACTACACCTCACGGTCTCTGCCAACCGCATTCTTCAATACTTCTTCACAATACTCTGGACCCATGCACCCGAAGAAACCATGGCACTGACGAACTTAACACATTCCATTTGATCAAGGACGACGATAACAAATCACAGGTGAATACTCCACCTTAATTGAAAACACCAAGCCTTACTACTTTATCAACCCCAACCGGACCATTCATAATCCAAATTCCTTTTCTCTGCCGGAACTAAAATACCGAAATCTCGAAATCACACTCTAAGAAGACCTCCCTTCAAACCATTCATCCGGACTCAACATATGGGCAAGCTTTCTACCATCATATCGACATCGCACGATAACCAATCATAAACACCATCACAACCTGAGCATAACCTCAATGCTCTCAGAAACACAGCTACTGAGCTGAAACAAGCATTTCGCGACGCGTAAGATTGAGTAGGAATAAACATAGGCATAAGCCCCAAAGGAATCAAATCGCACAATGAGGAATCAAGAAGGGAAGTACTTGTAACAGCCTTGTAGCCTCTGGAAGATAAGTACAGACGTCTCCGTCCCGATCCACAAGAATCTACTAGACTTGATCAGGACTCGCGAGACCTACAGGAACCTAGTGCTATGATATCATGTTGTCACGACCCAAAATCTACAAAGGTCGTGATGGCGCCGGACACCACCGTCAGGCAAGCCAATCATTAAATAGTCGAAATAAATTCCTGTTTTAACATTTATGAAAAATCATTTCCTTTTACTTTATTACATATTAACTAAATAAAATCGGTTAAGTAAAACAATGATTTGAATATTCCATTTTAGAAAATATATCCCAACACATCCCAGTACCCGGTGTCACAAGTACATGAGCAATCTCTAAAAATTTATACAATCAGAACACAGCTTATCCGAAAGACAAATTGGACAAGGAATTCAAAATGAAAATAAATACAGTATGAGGGAGACTCTGTTAGCTGCGGATCGCCTCAGGATGGTGCAGCTCGCCTAAAAACCAGCCATGTCACTATGAAAGTACCTGTGCAATAAAAATGCACAGCAAGTGTAGCATGAGTACAAAAATAATGTGTACCTAGTAAGTCACCCACCTAACCTAAGAGAGGTAGTGACGAGAGATCGAATTAGACACTTACTAAGGTCCAACAACTTAATTTAACAGCATATGATGAACACGGTAGGCATGTAAAAGTAGTAAAGCAGCAAATATATATAAGGCACTGAAATCCAAGTAAATACTGGAAGTAAATAAACATTTACTACTTCCTCATTTTCCCCCCAAAGGTATTAAATAAACAATTACTTCTTTATTTTCCCCAAATATCTTATCACTTCAAAATCTATGAAAAGCAGTTAACAATTTAGCATGCGCATACGGGATAAGGACAGCCGGCCTGAGCCATCATAATAATCATCTCTGTGCACTGCCGAGGATCGAACGACCCGTACCATAAGTTCACCTTTAAAATAAAATAATCATGTCTATGCAATGCGGAGGGTCGAACGGCCCGAACCATAAGTGCATCTTTAAATAAAATAATAATATCTATGCACTGCCGAGGGTTGAACGGCCCGAACCATAAGTGCATCTTTCAATCCGCCGTGGCGTACGACCCGCTCCCATGAAAGTGGGGGAAATAACACTCCGCTCGAGGAATGTAAATTGTGAAGCGGTCACATGCAGTCATGCACAATCAACAATCCACCCCGAATACGTAGGGAAAACAAATACTCAAGTAAATGAAAGATTTCTCTTTTAAAAACCACAAAATAGTATTTAAATCCTTTCTCGAAATTCAATGCCATGTATTTATACTGTTTAATAATATAACCTTACCCGGAAATACAATTGCCCATGAAGGAAATCAATTCTCTTTTTAGATGATTAAGAGAATAAACTCTAGTCTTCCTTAGGCATTCAATAAAAATTTCGATTATATTATCAGTCTAATGTTACAGACAAGATCACATGTACAACATGTAAGGCATGCTAGTGGGTCCTAGGCTACCCGGACATGGCATATAGTAGCTACGCATAGACTGCTTTCACCTCGTGCGTACTGATCACACTCAACTATGTCTAATAAAAGACTAAACGGGCGTTGCAAATATAATCCGGGGTATTATTCCCAGAGTCGATCCCACAGGGAATTTACGTATCAATCAATTCTTTAGAATACACAACTTTTACTCAATGAATTCTCTCAAGACTTTTAAATATAAATTGGTGATGTTTTACTAATCCTACTGACAATAATAATAACTAACATTACTAACAATGTGTTGTAAACAATTATGATAAAGGTCTAAGGTTATGGTTTCCCCCGTTGGTGAACTCGCTTCTCAGATACTTCATATAGCTTGATTAGTTGTCTCTATCATTCATGAAAACTCTATCTACCATAAATCTCTCTCAAGTAATTATGATAATTTACTAGACGCACTCTCTCAAGTTACGCTAGCTAGATTGCATTACAGTTCACTTTAGATTGCACCCGAGGTATCGTTATCTCTAATCCAACCTCTAAACCCTCGGTTATGACTTTCGTCTATACTCTGGGAGTGATGTTGTTCAAACAACTACCTAAATATGCACTCTCTCTCAAGTAGATACATAATAAATAGGAACAGCTAATTGAGGGCCCTTCAATCAACTACAACAAGAACGTAGTTGAACAAATAGAGATTAATCAACCAATCAAAACTATATTAATATCACAATAAGTTTATCCTCCAACGGGTTCCACCAAAACCCTAGGTTAAGAAAATTAGCTACTCATATTCATAAGAATTAATTCTAAAATAACTTGCATAATTGAACTAAAAAATAATAAGTAAAAGCTATGAAAATCAATGTTTGCTTCACTGATTAGTAAACCACATGTTTTTCTTCACTTCAATCGCTTCCTTCTCTCTTTCGAATATCCCTTTTCAAGTTGTGTTTTGGGGTCTATTTATATGTTTAGGACAAACCCTAAACATGTAGGAGACTTCTATTCAAACCGGGAAACAGTTAAACTCTTCAAAACTCGGAATTGACTGGACATCGGGACCCAGGCGTTTGGGCTCAAACGCCCCCTTAAATCCAGGGCAGGCCTGGCGTTAGGGCCCAAACGCCCCCCTAACGCCAGGGTCAACTTGGCTTTAGGGGACAAACCCCCCACTAACGCCCGGGTGTTTTCTTTTCGACTCTTAAGCGTATTTTTGATGTATTTGCATCCATTTGGCTCGGTTTCCATCTCCAACGCACCTACACATGAAATAAACTCCATTATACACATAAAAAGTGTATTTTTATCATTAACGCACATAAAATGCAAGGAATGTAACTTGTTAAACCATGAATTCTATCCACGCATCAATACCCCACACTTAAACATTTGCTCGTCCTCGAGCAATCAAACTACACTCATGTACACATTTATTAAGAAAATCCCTTAACACGTTATACCAAGACTTTTTAAAACATTTCAAGCACAAAGGTGTGACATCCTTGCCTCAATAATCGACTCACAAATACCGTGATTTAATCACAATTCACTAACTACTCTAAAATAGAGGTCAACAACATTACCCTTTCCTTCATGAATCATGTTCCCTCACCATATCAAAGAGCTAGTTCCACACACAATGAAATTTAAGAACATATGAACTTAAGATAGAAAGAATTCACTCACTCTCAGAAATAACATTCATATGCCACAAAAGATACACCATAGGCTTTCCCCTAGTGTACTACTCTACTAATCAAGCTCATTCAGTCTAGGATCAGGTAGGACATTATTTGGTTGTAATGTAGGCTGCGGGACGGGTAGGATACATTTTGATATAAGAGTGACTACACCTCCCTAAGCACTTTAATACACATACTTTAGCTTTTCAACCTCATACTTATATTAAACCAACTCCACCGTCACATCAATGTTAATACCCCATACTTCTTTAAGCACAATTATATCAAGAGTCACCNACAAAGAAACATGATTATAGTCTCAATGGGGTTAACTACGATACATAACAATTAGGTGAGTAAAATATATATAGCTGGCTCAACAAAGAAATGCCTATATCACTTCAAGACTGAACAAAATTCTATTTCGCTTTGCACACACACGAGGCAAGTTCTAGACATCAAATGCAATGCACAGAATAGAATACAAACCTCACACACACTTGGAACATAACTCACTCGTGATAGACACTCCAGTCAAAGCAGTTAAGCAAATCTTAAGAATTCCTGATTTAAGGTATTTATCCTGGAGTCAAAGAATTGAGCCTAAGCGTCACCACCAAAGTATTGACTATTCTCAAGGTATTAGCATGTTTCGAGATATTGCTACTATTAAGCCCTTAACCATGTGATTCCTATTCTTTAAAAATTAAAAACTACCTATACCCGGTTCAGTTAAAAATCCTTGGAAAAGAACCGTGGTTCAAAGAAAAACCAAGGGGGAATTACTACACTACCTAAAACAAAAAATCTTTTTATTTTGTATTTTCGTTAGACTTACTTCCCTCAAGAGAACTGTCTAAGAGATCCATCTTCGGGAAGAGTCCACATATTACTAATTTTTTTCTATTTTGTTCTACCTAAAAGAAAAACTTACTAACAATAAAATCTAAAACTACTAACAAGAAAGCACACTACACAATACATTACAACAAATATGTACAACACCCCACACTTAAATCATGCAGTGTCCTCAGTGCATCACATATAGACAAAACAAGAAATAAAAGTAAGGTGCAAGAAACCCCCTGTTCATATAGCGTCGACATCCATTCCATTAATTTTTTTTACTTTCCATGCTCCTTCGAGCAAATGCTTTAATCACTTTATGCCTCCACTTTGAACTTATAAATTGTATCCCAAGTTTTGAATCTGCTCTATGATCATGCTCCTGGGGTGGTGGAACAAATCTGCCTGGCCCAATAAAACAATGTAGTAATCTGCGCTTCTTGGCCTTTCGACGAAATGTGTACTCCCTACTTTCTGGCAAGAAGAATTCCAGAATGTAGGCATCTTGTTCTTTATCCCTCAACTCATCAGGTGGTTCGGATAACTCTATTTGCATATCATCATCAAAACACAATATGAAAAAAGTTGGAATGTGTGCCAACATCCTCAACAATAATGACACTAGATTCAACAAACTATATATTATCGATGTCCTTGGTTAACTCTAGTATCTTTTCTACCACATCAACACCCTTTGATTTCAGTTCCAACCTAGGTGGTTCTTCAATAGATGGCCTGGCCGGCGGGTTCTCTCTTTCCCCTACATATAGTGACTCATACTCAAGAGCCTTTGGCCATACCCCTTTTTTCTCAAGTGCTAACACCCAATCTGCCAGTTCTTCACCGTTCATATCATCTAAATTCATCAAACATTCCTCCAAAGGGTCCCCAACAGTCAGGGATGTATAATATTTTTCTGAGATCACATTCATAGCATCAATAAGAGAGCAGTTGGAGAACTCACTAGGTCGTCTCATAGACTTCTGCACGTTGAAAGCGATTTCATCATCATTGAGCCTCATCTTAAGTTCACCAGTCTCACAATCGATAAGAGCTCTGCCTGTCGCCAAAAATGGCCTTCCCAAGATTATGGGAATTTCCTCATCCACTTTGCAGTCTAATATCACAAAATCANATGACAACTTCCCACAACTCTTTCAGTTCCTCTATTAAAGGTTGAAGATATGTATCAGTTGCATCTCCTCGACTATCTAGACCAGGAATAAGCATTGGCAAAATAAAATTTTCTTGTTTGGTAAATTAGAAGGAATAAGAACCACATGCCAAATGCTATATGAGGTTTTTGAATTCCGAAATGGCTGAAATCCATCAATAACAAATCCAAGTCGGACATTACAAGGCTTGGACGCAAATGAAGGATGAAGTTCATCAAATGACTTCCACGCCATTGAATCAGCTGGGTGCCTCATTATTCCATCATCAACTCTTTTATCTTTATGCCATGTCATTAAATTGGATGTCTTTGTAGACATAAATAACTTCTGAAGCCTAGGCTTTAATGGAAAATAGCGTAAAGTCTTTGATGCTATCTTCTTACCTTTTTTATTCCTTGTTTCCCCGCTATCTCTATCTATTTTCCATCTGGACACACCACAAATTTTGCAAGAATCAAGTA
>ML317311.1:0-88609 GCA_005239505.1 Nicotiana paniculata
CCATGCCTTTCGGAGTTGCCGGGTCTAGAGATTTATGTACATCTTGTGTATATATGTATATATATTATGAGTAGCTCAGGGCCATATTCCGATCACAATATATCCATCAGTAGAGGCTTGTAGACATGTCCTGTCAGTTAGTGTAGTATGTTGGGCTTGTAGGTACTTTTGTATATTTTGTTGGTTTGCTAGCCGTAGTAGTTATGACGACCTTATTGGCCCAGCTTTATATTGATGTTTAGTCAGCATTCGCAATTGTCTTGCTGTGTGACCCATGGCCAAAGTATGATATTATATGTTCAGCGTCCCGTAGTCGCAAGTTGGTACGCCAAGTTAGGTGAGGCACCGGGTGCCGGTCTCGCCCCCAGGTTCGGGACGTGACAAAAGTGGTAACAGAGCAGTTCTGTCCTAGGGAGTCTACAAGCCGTGTCTAGTAGAGTCTTGTTTATAGATGTGTCATGCACCACACTATCCAAGATACAAAATTCCATGTCATCAAAGGCGACATGAGATATAATGCACTGCTCGAAAGGCCCTAGATCCACAATATGAGGGCAATACCGTTGACCTTTCACCAAATGATGAAGTTCCCAACAGTGGATGGTGTGAAAACAGTTTACGGGGAACAACACACTACAAAGGAAATATTTGCAGTCGACGAGGTGACGCCGATATCAACACCTTCGACCTCGGAAAAATCGAGCACCATAGATAAGCAGACGACCAAATAGCAATAACTGCCCCCAGCCTCGACCGAATCGGAGAAACATGTTATCGAGGAAGAAGAAGAGGATTTTCTCACTCCTCGAACTTTTGTTGTCACTGAAGAATCATATGCAACCAAATCAACAGTCGAGGAGCTGGAACAGGTGATATTGATCAAGATCTACCCGAACGAAAAGTATACCTGGGAACGGGGTTGACCACCGAACTATGGAAAAACTCATTCAATTTCTTATTGATAACATGGATTGCTTTGCATGTTCCCATTTAGACATGACAAGAATCCTATCGGAGATAACAACTCATCGGCTGAGCCTGAATCCCAAGTTCAGATCAATAAAGCAAAAGAGAAGACCCCAGTCCGAGGTAAAACACGCCTTCATAAAGGACGATGTAACCAAACTTCTCAAAATAGGATCCATTAGAGAAGTAAAATATCCCAAATGGTTAACTAATGTAGTCGTAGTCCCCAAAAAGGGGAACAAACTTAGAATGTGCGTAGACTATAAGGACTCGAACAAAGCATATCCGGAAGACTCTTTTCCACTGCCCAACATCGATCGCATGATCGATGCCATGCCCGTCCACGAGATCCTTACCTTTCTCAACGCCTATTCTGGGTACAATCAAATCCAGATGGACCCATAAGACCAAGAAAAGAGTTCCTTTATCACTAAGTATGGAACTTATTGTTATAATGTAATGCTCTTCGGGCTAAAAAATGCAGGATCTACATACCAACACTAGTTAACAAAATGTTTGAAGAAAAGATAGGTAAATCAATGGAAGTTTACATTAACGATATGTTAGTTAAGTCCCTGTGCGCAGAGGACCATTTGACTCATTTGCTGGAGCCATTCAAAATCTTGAGGAAGTACAAAATGAAACTTAACCCCGAAAGTTGTGCTTTCGGGGTCGACTGGGGAAAATTCCTCGGCTTCATGGTATCAAATAGGGGAATCAAAATCAACCTCGATAAGATTAAGGCCATCGAGGATATCACCATCATAGACACTGTGAAAGCCGTACAAAGGCTAACTGGACGGATAGCTGCCTTGGGCCGATTCATTTTGAGGTCATCAAATTGAAGCCACAGGTTCTTTTCCTTACTCAAAAAGAAAAATGATTTTGCATGGACCCCGGAATGTCAACCAAAATTGGAGGAATCAAAATGATACTTATCGGGCCCACCTCTGCTCCACACTCCGAAGGCAGACGAGAAGCTATACTTATACTTGGCAGTGTCCGAGATAGCGGTAAGTGGTGTATTAGTTCGAGAAGAGCAAGGTACACAGTTTCCTGTTTATTACATAAGTCGAAACTTAGGAGATGCTGAAACTAGGTATCCACACTTAGAGAAATTGGAACTTGCATTAATAATTGCATCTAGAAAATTAAATCCATGTTTCTAGTGTTACCCCATATGTGTAGTAACCACTTATCCACTCTGAAATGTTTTGCAAAAGCCCAATTTATTGGGTCCATTTATAAATGGGCCGTCGAACTTGTCGGGTACGATATCGTATATCAACCCCAAATGACCATCAAGTCTCAAATTTTAGCAGACTTCGTGGCCGATTTTACACCAACCCTCGTACTCGAAGTGGAAAAGGAACTTCTACTAAAATCGGGTACATCATCGGGGGTGTGGACCCTCTTCACGGAATTTGAAAGGGTCCAGGCTTGGCATTGTTTTGAAACCACACACGGGCAATATTATTTGACAATCCATTAAAACTGCCAAATTGACTAACAACGAGGCTGAGTATGAGGCTATGATTGCAGGTCTCGAGCTAGTTAAAAGCTTAGGCTTGGCATTGTTTTGAAACCACACAAGGGCAATAAATGTCAAAGTTTTGCACCGATGATCTACCAACCTGGTGAACAACTTCACTCGGTCCTATCCCCATGGCCATTCATGAAATAGGGAATGGACGTCGTCGGTCCTCTGCCATTGGCCCCAGGTAAAGCTAAGTTCATATTATTTATGAGTGACTATTTCTCTAAATGTGTTGAAGCACATGCCTTCGAAAAAGTTATGGAAAAGGAAGTGATCGATTTTATATGGGATCACATCGCATGCCGATTCGGGATACCCGCATAAATAGTATGTGATAATGGCCAACAGTTCATCGGCAGCAAAGTAATAAAATTCCTCGAAGATCACTAAATAAAGAGGATATTATTGACACCGTATCACCCTAGTGGGAACTGACAGACCAAATCAACAAACAAGACTATCATCCAAAACTTGAAGAAAAGGCTAAACGAAGCCAAAGGGAAGTGGAGAGAAAAATTGCCCGAGGTCCTATGGGCTTATCTGACAACGTCGAATACCAGTACATGAGAAACTCTATTTTCCTTAGTGTACGGCTCCGAAGCCTTGATACCGGTCGAAGTCGGAGAGCCCAGTGCCAGATTCAGATATGCAAGAGAGGAATCAAACCGCGAGGCTATGAATACCAACCTCGAATTGTTTGATGAAAGACGAGAAGCTGCACTCGTTTGAATGGCTACACAAAAGCAACGAATTGAGAGGTACTACAACAGAAGAACCAGCCTTCGACACTTCAAAGTCGGGGACTTAGTCCTAAGGAAATTCACCATCAACACTCAAGACCCTAATGAAGGGAAACTCGGTCCTAACTGGGAACGAAAGACCCTACCAAATCCTCTACATAGTCGGGAAAGGATCTTACAAACTTGGAACAATGGACGACGAACCATTGCCGAATAATTAGAACTTATCACTTCTTAAGTGATACTATTGCTAAGGAATGACTTTTTATTTTCTTTCATTTACATAAATATTTGAAACTAATTCATTGAATTCGACCCAAGATATCGAGACCTTAGGTTTTAAAGTACGCGTTACACTCTTTTTTCCTTAGACAGGTTTTATCCCAAATGGGTTTTTCTGGCAAGGTTTTTAACGAGGCAACAAATATGTGCTACCTGAGGATAATTCTACATTATCCAACGCTTTTTTGTAATCAACCTCGAATACTGGGAGGTATAACCCTCGGATGTTATGTGTTCGAGAAATATACCTCATGTTAATGGGTCTAGATAGGAAAAATTTTGTAATGGGACAAACGATCGAATGAACCGTGTCCATATAGATTAGCCGAGTCCCGATAACAAAACATGTACGCATGTATAAATTATTCAAAGAAGCATTATCTTTTCTCGAACATCTCGTGTTCGAAGTAAATTTTCTACTATACAAATCGTGTAATTATGATTCTGATCTATTGTACGAAACTAACACTTATGAAAATGGCTCAAGAGACAAGTACAAGCATACTTCGAATACTCGGGGACTGCACACTCGAGTTATCTAAGTTCGAAGTCATAAGACCTAAAAGAGGCACCCCTCGATATATAAGCCAAGGCCACCATACTCGGGGACTAACATTTTGAACAAGTACGAAATTTTATTGAGAAATAAGTCCAAGAGACATACCCGAAGGTTACAACCATATTAAAGGCTACGTCCAAAATAACACGGCTCAGAGACGTCTGAATTCTGCAATAAACGAAAGGCCTTCAAATACTTTGAAAAACCGGTTAAATAAGGCTACCCTCGGGAAAACAGATAAAAAAGGGCTTCGATAAAATCAGCTCTCGAATAATTAAAAGTCTTCGATAATATCGGCCTTCAAAAAAACCTCAAGGGGTACCAAATCATCTTAACACAAACACGTTAAGACACAAGAAAGAAAAAAAGGGTTCCGATCATCGGACCCTCGAAAAACCCAATGGGTATAAAAAAACATATGCTAAGGCATAAGGAACTTTTCACTAAGTTTTGTAGTCGAAAAGGAAAAAATAATAGCCATTTTTCTAAAGAGCCAAAGGGCCAATCTAAAGAGCCTAAGGTCCAATCTAAAGAACCTAAGGGCCGATCTAAAGAGCCTAAGGGAAAATACAAATACAGTTGGAGACCTCGTTTTCACTCGATTCGAACCCTAGGGTTCCGCTATTCCGAGCTCACATAAAATTCAATTATATCTCGAAGATTCACCCAAAAAACCTAAAGGGTATATCAGTGTAATCTCGAAAAACTTAACGATCATTCAATAAAATCCTAAGGGTTTACTTTATCCTAAGTTCAAGATTCATTTGAACTTGGTTATAAAGATAACACATCTATATATTTGATCGAGCCACCCCCCAGTTAATGTCTCGAACGAATTTTGAACTCGGGGGCATTCCCTCGTATAAACAAAAAGCTTAAGAGTTTGCTTTGACTACTAACGTAAGTTGGTGGGATTACATCAATAAGAGTTTTCAACAAAGGCATAAAGTATATCTAAACTTGAAATTTACGAAGGCATCCGAAGAATTTTCTATTATATCGAATAGTTTGTACAAAAAGCCAATCAGGACCTTAGACAAAAATGATACAAGAAAAGAAAATCCTAAAAGCTTAGTCTACCCCGGGAACCACATCCTCGGGAACCACATCTTTGGGAGCCGCTTCTTCGACGGCCTTATCCTCACCCTCTTCGCTCTCAAACCCACTGGCTGAATCCTCTTCATCAGAAAGCAAGGCTGCGGCCTCAGCCTCCAAAACTTTGGCGTCTTCGTTGTCGGCCGAGAGGTCAAATCCAGGAGCGTGCACTTCCTCGAGAGCCTCTATCCGAGACTGCCGCCTAGCATGGTCGACTGCACATGACAATCTAATTTCAGCAACAACGGAGATCTCCTGTGCTCGAAGATTGGCAGCCTCGGTATCAGCTCGATAAGAGGCCACAAACGCCTCTGTCTCAGACTTAGCCTTAGAAATCTCGGCGGCCAGCTTAGCCTTGAGCTCTTCAATCTACCGGGCTCGGGCCAAGCTTTCCTCCCTCACAACTTGAATCTTGCTCTCGACTGATGTCAGTTGGGCCCGAAGCATATCCTTCTCTGAGGTAAGACACTCGATATGCTGTCTCTACCTAGAGTTTCAACCTCCTTCATCTTAGCTTCCTCTTTAAGTTGCGCCACAAGCTCGCACTTTGCTGGATCTGCAAAAACGAAGGCTTAATCAGTAAATTTGAACTAACACTTATCAAACTTTCAAGAAATTATGTTACCTGTCCGATGAGTTCGGTCTGATCTAGACGAGCCCTTGTAGTTCAGCTCGAAGGGTCATAATCTCCTCTTCTTTTTGAACGTGGAGGAGTTTGAGGCCATTCCTCCCCTCTACGAGCTTCTTGAGATCTGCCTCGTATCGAGATAGCTCGTCCTTGGATTTTAAAGATGCTTCCCGGTGAAGCACCATGGTCTATACACAAAGAGGAGGGTATTGATAAAGACGAGGGCTGTATAGCCAAATAAAACTTACATGCCTCTATTCCGATAAAAAGAGGAAGATGAGAAGGGATTCTCCTTACGATACCCCTAAGACGAAGAAAAACAAAACTCAAAAATCAAAAGCCGATCCCTCTGTTCCTCGTGTCGATGAAGAGGGTGAAGATGATGGCTGCTAGCTGGTAGCTTGAAGCACTGAATCTGCCGAGCCGGTGGAGCTCGAGGCGTCTCCTCTCGGGCTGAGGGCATTTCGGAGGAGGGTCCAAGTAAGGACACCGAGAAATCGAGTGGTGAGGATTCCCTCCTCCGTGATACTCAGCCGGTGGATGTGCCCAAAGGGTCTAGCCCCGAGGCCCTTTTGAGAGAAGACAATGTCCCAAGTGATTCACTTGGGATAATCAACATTGGTGACTCGCCACTTAGGGCCTCATTCTCCGAGGGGAAGTTACAAGATGCTCGAGTCATGGGTACTCCCGATGTGGGAAAGTCCCATGAAGGGAACACCATATTCCAGGACTGCTTTCCTGGAGTCGATGATGCTCCCAAACCAGACACATTGTTCATGTTCGACGAGGCTGAGCGGTTTCTAAAGCATGTAAGTTTTATTTCTTCGTATTGATAAAGATGAGGGCTGTATAGCCTTATCTGATGGTCGAGGGTGAAGGTAATTCCCTCGAACTTGCTTGAAAAGAACCTGATCAGGTTAACGATGCGCCAGAATGAATGGCAGATCTGGCCGAGGGTTACTCGATACTGGCGGCAGAAATCGAGAATGACTGGATCTACAGGACCCAGTGTGAAAGGGTAGGTGTACACACTCAAGTACCCTTTCACATAGGTAGTGATGTCCTCCTCAGGGGAAGGAATCACCACTTCCTTATTTTCCCAATCACTGTCCTTTTTCACCCTCTCGAGATCGCTCTTCGATATCGAGCAGATGTATCGGGACATAGGATCACAACGACCCGAAATTGAGGAGGTTTTCTCGACTTTAAAGTCGGAAGTTAGTTTGATTGGCCCTGGGACACACTCCTCGATACGAGGATCCACCGGCATTTTGTCACCGGCTGGCCGGGAAGAGGAAGACAAAGCTTTTTTCCTTTGCGGCACTGTTTTGGAGGTTTTTTCCATTTGAATAAGTGAAGAAAGTAGAAGAAAAGTGTAAAATTGGTGGCTCCAATAAGAACAACGGTGGCATAACTAGCAGTGATGAAAGAAAGATAAGAAGGATTGGAGAGTTAAGAGTTTTAATCAAAGCAAAGTAAATTTTGGGTCAACAAAGGAGATGGTATTTATAGGCTTGTGACGACGGTTCGATGGCACTAGTGGCCGACCGACGACTTACATGCATTGATGGTTTTGGGGAACCGAACCGATGGGACGTTTCGGTCACATCCATCGCTTACATCATGGAAATGACATCATGATCGAGGTATAGGGGAATCGAGGATGAAATCGTTTCTTATTATTTTATTCTAAGAAATGCGGGACTATCTGTATACGGTTAAAATCGAACACCTCCGATTTTATGGGCTCGAGGGTCTGCCTCGAGGTTAAGTTCATATTGAAGCAAGCTCGAGCTTGAAGCCATGAAGACCGGAGGATCAAGATTGGGCAAGACCAACATTGAGCAACAGAATAGCGAGATATTAGTGATCGACCACAAATCTCGGCGGGAATTTCGGAACCGACAGAACCACTAATGCTTACTGATACCAATAATAGATTTTACTTCTGAAATTAGAGTTATACCTTATTTAGGATTCTTCTACTATATAAAGAGGAACCCTGTTCATTTGTAGACACACACAATTTACTGAGAGATAATAATAATACTCTGCTCTTTTACTTGCTTACAATTCCCTACTACTCTTATTGTTCTTAACGCTTGATCTCGAACCTATTCCAGATCGAGGCCGATAACTTGCAAACGATACTGGTTTGATTTATTTTAATCGTTTAATTTACTTATTTATTTAGCCATTTATCAATTGGTATTGAATCAGATCACATATCCTTATAACCACATTACACGTTTAATTGTTACTCATATTTCGAGGTAAATAATTCGACAGATATCTAGTAGAAAAGTTTCTCCAGCATCGTGGCTCCTAAGACTTTCGATGACATTTATAAGCTCGTCCGCTGAAAATTTTAACATTATTTTAAAGATTATGTTTTCTATTTTTCAATAATTTCTAAAGAAACTTGTTAAAACTTTGCAGAGTTATACTGTCTTTAGTAATTTCTTTTGGTATTTTTAGAACTTTGATAGTGCAAAGAACAATAACAACAACAAAAAAACCAAGTATATTCTCACATTGTAGGGTCTGAGTTAATAGTGAAAAATAATAAAAATATTCTTAATATTTATTTTCATTGTTATATTTTAATAGCGATAATAAATTTATTCAAATCATTTATTACCAAAAAATCTCAAAAGAAAAATGTAACTGAAAAGTAAATGTTCAATCTAATGACCTTTTACTTAGCCAAATCAGTTAGCTCAATTTTCATTTATGAAATCTACAAACAGTTTATGTAATCTATTGTGGTCAACCAAACATATCAAGGAATATAATACATTGAGGCTTCTTTATTATTTCTCATACATTCAACAAGTTCCAACCAAAAATTCAGTTTCATCCTTATCCTCCTTATAAAGTAAAATTTCTATGGCAAAATCATCTTTCGTGGAAGCATATATCATGAGGGAGTCACATTAGTTGTGAAAAAATTTCCATTAGAAAATCTAGGTATGACTTCTATAGTTTCTCATAAACTTCTTTGTTCCTTGCCTTCCTCTCCATTAATTGCCATAATGCTCTTGGTCCTATTGATCCTAGTTTCCCTTTACTCATCCTCCGCAAACTCCAACAAATGTCTCTTTTAAATATGGTTGGAAGAACCTGAAATACGATTGGTGCGTATGGGTGCAAATTATGTACTCAAGATTCCATACTTCTTAAAAAGAAATTAGAATCTAGAATATATGTTTTGCACCCATAAGAACCAGTTATATCATGGATTTCTCCACCCATAGTCAAAAGAGATGTTTGATGGAGTTCGTAGGGGATAGGTAAATAGAAAAAAAAACTCAAGTGGACAAGCGTAGTTCCTGAAGTCTTTCTTCTATTCTCGTTCTTTGACGACTTGCTTCCATTCGGGCTTCAATAACAGCCGGGTTCACGGAGCGAAATGCCGGAGTATTATTTTGATCGATAGGGATAGAGGTAAGTGAATGAGCAACTCTAAAAGACACATCTAATTTATGAATATAAATATAATTGTGCAAACTGAATGAAGTAAGTCAAGTACCGTTGGATTCATCATTTATTTTCAGTAAAAATATTTCTTTTTGAGATTTTTCGTAATAAATTATTAGAGTATATGTATGTTCACAACTAAAAGTTCTAGAAATATGAAAGAAATTACCGACACCAGTGCTATTCATATTTATGTTTTAGTCGTTCCTTCATTTCGTGCCTAGAAAATTACTATTTGCCATTAAAAGTTCTGAAAATTCCGAGGAAAATTACCTACAACAATATGGAGTCTCCAACTCTAAATCTATCTACTACTAAGAAAAATGTAAATATAATTTTCTTAAGCAAAATTAAGAGTACTCGAAAGCTTTAGGCAACAATGTAGAAAATTTCGACGAGTTGTCCTTTCACGACCCAATATCCCACCAAGTCATTATTGCATCAAACCCAACGTGCTAGGTAAGCCAATTAATATATACTTCCGTCCAAACTAGAAATCATCAAATAAATAATAGAATATGAATACAAAAATCAATATAGCTTTTCCAAGGACTAGTAGTACAAGTCATGAGCGGCTAAGAATAAGAATACAACCCGATCTGAAGAAAGTTTACATTATCTGTTTGAAATTTACATAAATGGAAATATGAGTCTTAAACTACTATGAACAAGGTAGCATCTTGCAACTGGAACACGGTTCATCCTTAATGCTAGCTTCGTCACCCACATCAGTTCAGCTCAAAAATATGCACGCAAGGTGCATAAGTATAATATGAGTATAACTGTCACTAACCAAAATTTCAACCTGTTGTGATGGCGCCTAGCACACTTGCTAGGCAAGCCAACAATCACATGACAACTAAAAATTTGAATAAAACCTGTTTTTTAAAAGTCAACAACGAAAATCTCATAAATCTCTAATACAAGTAACTGAAATACTACTACAACCACCACAAAATCTGGTGTCAACGAGTAAATGAGCTCTATTAAGTATCAAACATAAACCAATTCTCTAGTATAATGTCTGAGTAATAGAACAACACTGAAGGAAAATAAGAGGAAAGATAGTCAAGGTCTGCAGACGTCATAACAACTACCTTGAAGTCTCCAATCAGGTACTAGCAAAGATCTAGCAGTCACCACGTCCGGGTGTACCTGGATCTGCACACGAAGTGCAAAGTGTAATATTCGTACAACCAATCCCATGTACTCAATAAGTAACAGAACTAACCTTGGACTAAAAGCAGTGACGAGCTCAGAAGAAGACAATCACTGTCCAATATAATGAAAACACATGTATAATAATAACAATAACAATAATTAACTCCGAGGAATTTTCATTATCAGCTCGTTCAAGATACAGAAATTTAGACATACTTTCAAGTTCAACAATTAAAGGCCAACACTGATAAGAACATGTCAAGTACAACTAGCATGAAGAATGGTACATCTCTATGCCTACATGTAAAATATGCATGTTAAATGTATGATTCAAGATGATATTTTCCAAGTACTAACACTTTCACATACTCAATCTGTCTGTCTCAAATACCTACTCATCACACACACAATCACTCAGCACAGTACGGGTGCCTGCAATCAATGCCGCGCACCAAACCACGTGTATATATCACCGTGCATGTGCTCATTACTGGTATTTCAGACTCAGGAGGAGTGGATCCTGACCAAGCGCTAATCAAAGCTATAAGGCATGCTTCGACGTGTAGCCCGATACACATAATAATAATAATAATAATAGTAAATCCAATATGGTATGCTATGACGTGCAGTCCGATACACAATAACACTCACCACACGGCTCTCAGACCCACCCCAGTGAACAATCTCTCAAGTCTCAAGGGCTCACAATATCTTACCACTCATCCCAAACAATGATAACATGTGATGTAATAGTGAATGATGAACAAAGACAGAGATATGATATGAAAATGAAGAACCATGACTGAAGATATAACTGCAGTTATAGCAATAACTCGAAACAACATAAATAACCTCATTAAGTCTCAACCGAATAATCACATAGACTAAACATGATTTATAACATGAATCACAACTCAATTACTCTAAGAAGTAGGGATACACGGATAAAAAAAGACTTGACTGAAACATAGTACAAAAATCAACCCAGATCATGATTTAACACGCACGCCCACACGTCCGTCACTAGCATGTGCGTCGCCCCAACACAACACAAATAACTCATTTTCTAGAGATAAATACCCTAAATTCCAAGTTTACAAATATTACTTACCTCAAAACGCGTAACTCAATACTCCAACAAGCCTTTCCCACACGTATCGGCCTTCAAACGACTCGAATCTAGTCACAAACAACTCAATATCAACAAATAATGCTGTAGGAAACAACTTCAAACAATAAAGTTTCGATTTTTATCAACATAAAAAAAGTCAACCCAGAAAGTCAACCATGTACTCGCATCCCGAAATACCGTCAAACTCACAAATTCCGAACGCCTATTCCGATACGAGTCCAATCATACCAAAATCATCCAATTCCGACCTCAAATCGGCCTACAAATCTCCATTTTTCATATTTGAAAAGTTTCTACAAAATCCCCAATTTCTCTACTCCAAATCACCCAATACATGATAAAAACAAGGATGGAATCATGATAAATGAACAAATCCGAGTCAAATACACTTGCCCCGATCTAAGATGTGAAAATTTCCTCCAAAATCTCCCAAAACCGAGCTCTACAATTCAAAATATCATATAATAACTCTAACCGTCAAAAATGACTTTTTAATATTCTGTCCAGGTGCGTACCGTGTTCAGACAAAATTCCCTTTGCGAACGCGATGACCCAGTCGCAAACGCGATGACCAACTAAACCATGCCTACGCGATCGTGAGACCTCCCTCACGAATGCGAAGGCTTAAGCCCACTGCCCCTCAGCCGACCTCCATTCTACACGAATGCGAGATACCCTCTCGTGTTTGCAAAGGGAATTGACCTCCAAAGTTTCGTGAACGCATTCCGTCCTCGAAAAGTGATGAAGCATACACCAGACCCCAAATACGCTAACTAAACATGAATACAATGGTCCGAAACTCGTCCATGAAACACCTGAGGCCCCCGGGACCTCAACCAATCATACCAACAAGTCCGAAAATAGAACATGAACTTAGTCGAAGCCTCAAGTCACATCAAACAACATCAAAATCATGAATCACACCTTAATTAAAGCCTAATGAAACTAATGAACATCCAACTTCTTAAGCCAATGCCTAACCATATCAAATCAACTCTGAATGACCTAAAATTGTTCACACCAGTCCCGAATGACACAAAAAACCTATTCTAACTCCCAGAATAAAAATTCGAACCGGGTATCAGCAAAGTCAACTCTTGGTCAAACCTCTCAGCCTTCCAAACCTTCAACTTCCAACTTTCGCCAATTCAAGCCAAAATGAACTACGGGCCTCCAAATTAATATCTGGACATACGGCTAAGTCCAAAATCACCATACGGAGAAGCTATTGGAACCATCACAACTCTATTTTGAAGGCGTCTACACAAAAGTCAAACTACGGTAAACTCTTTCAACTTAAGCTTCCAACTTGGGACTAAGTGTCCCAGTTCACTCCAAAACTTCACCGAAGCCAATCATACCACCCCGGAAAGTCACGTAACCACAAACGAACATAGAAGAAATGATAAATGGGGGAATGGGGATACAATACACGAAACAACCGGTCAGGTCGTTACAATAATTGTCCTTATATACTCAGTGTCAAACCCTGACCTCGCGGAGTGCGACCTGCACTCAACCAAGATAACCCGAACGAGCAAGCCTGTTAGATTTCCTTATACCCAACTCATCCGTGAATAGAGAGTAGATATATTCTACTAATTAAACACTAAGATGATTTCATAAACAACCCAACTCCATTGCTATTAGTTACTCCGTTTTTAAGTCTCAAAATACAAGTACTTTCATAATTTGAAGTGGAACATACAACATTACTATCTTGATTTCCCCAACACCAATACACAGCCCACACCGTGTCTACAAATCCTCTAATAGATAAAGAGTACAATGATCGTGCCGACAACAAGGCTCCAACTATACCTCAAAACATAATACACACGGAACAAAAGATGCACGACCTCGAAATGAAGTGGGGCTCACCAAGTCAGATGTGAAGAGAGTGTACCACTGTCGTTGGTCATTGCCTCCCGCTGTGGAACCACCTGGATCCATTAAAGATGAACTGCCCCGGCAAATGGGACGTTAGTACATGTCGAATAGTACTAGTATGAAACCAAAACACCTATTCAAGGACTTGGAAATACAACATAAATATGATGAATCATGGTAACAATAATAGGCTTTAGATAGTCGTTAAAGTCAAAACCAATTTATTAAGAACTTCCAATAACATTTATAAATTTCAAGTCGGGGATCCTCTGCAACCACCTTTACATAAAGAGACCCTATCGCCTCACCCCAATGTATGGGGGTGGAGGTGTAATCACAATACCACAACTTGACACAAAGTGGCCCTACCGTCTCAGCCAATGTATGCGGGTGGAGGTGTAATCACAATACCACAACTCTATACAAGCGGCCCTACCGCCGCACCCCAATGTATGCGGGTGGAGGTGTAACCAAAACTTGGATTCTCACCTTAATAGTGTTTCAAGTTCGACTACAAATGATGGAGTTTTGAAAATATTCGAGAATTCCAATACTAGAAGAAGAGTTTAGAAACGTCCTGAAACTTCTAACGATGTTAATCTATAAAAGAGGGGAGAAGTGTAAGCATGATTGGAGGAATTCGTATGGAAAGAGCTGCTACACTGATGACCCAACCTTCCCTTAATCAATTCAAGAGCAAAACCACCCAAGATGGTTCAACAACTTCCCCACAGTCTCTATTAGCTCATGCATATGATAAATGTACACTCATCACCCATAATCAACCGAAACCCGAAATTGAAGAATTTGGGGAAGAAATTCTTACCTTTTTGAAGCTCTATCAAGTTCCTTTTGATGGAATTTCAATGTTTGATAAAAGTAGAATAGTGAAATCCTTAGCCCTCCCATTCCTTTCTAGAATAACACTCTCCTCTCTCCAAAATGTCAGGTAATCCCCCAAAAATGAACCCTCAGGCTAGATAAATGAAATGGGGGTCATTTTATAAAATTGGAAAAATGAAGCCCTGATGTAGATCTACGACAGCATAACACTTCTGCAGTCTGCAAAATGGACCGCATAATGGCCCTCCAGAATTGGGGTTTCTGCTTCACTTTGTGACAGGTCTGCGATCCGCAGACCAATTTTGCAATCGCATAATGGACCGCAGAACCTCCTTCCAAAATTTTTCATGCGGGATCTGCGATGGGATCTATGACTCGCATAACAGCTTTGCGGCCGCATAATGGTCCTCAAAATTTGAGAATCTTCCTGTTCATTCCACAACCAATCTATGGCCTGCAAACTAGTTCTGCGGTCGCATAGTGGACCGAAGAATTTCCATGTTCTGCAAACTTTTTCCTTCAACTCCTCGACGCACTGAGCAACCCCAAAGTTCTTACCGAATTTTTACAATCCTTAAACGCATTAGCTTACCTCGGTACCACAAAAACTCGGGTTCTTGGTGAAATTTGACGGGGCCGTACATTCGTCTTTGAATGAGGGTCTAAATCCACGATTAGTATTCAATATGACCAAACTGTTACTTCACACACCAGCAATTCCAAATTTTGACTAACTCCCCAAATTCCCAAAAATTTTGGCAGAGTTTCCCTTGTAGCTTTCACTTGCTAGAGAATACTAGAAACCAATACTAACTACATAACCACAACACAACAGTGTAAAACCATATGGAAACAACACCGACAAGAACGCCACAAACATTGCATTACCAATAAGGAGTATCCTTAACATAAGTTGTACATGGGGAACATAATTTGAAAAAAATTAGTTCTTAACATCATGGATACAATTACATAGCTAATCAAATAAATTAGGGTACTTCTTCTCCATCTCCTCCTCGGCTTCCCTGGTGGCCTCTTCAACCTGTTGGTTTTGCCATAATACTTTCACGGAGGCAATCTCTTTATTTCTTAGCTTTCAGACTTGCCTATCAAGAATGGAAACTGGAATTTCTTCATAGGCCAGTTCTTCATCCACCTCAATAGTGTCAACTGGCACAATAAGCGATGGATCTCCAACCACCTTCTTCAACATGGATACGTGAAACACCGGGTGCACTAAAGACATCTTTGGAGCTAGTTCAAGCTTGGAAGACACCCGACCAATCCTCTGAATGATTTTGTATGGTCCAACGTACCTCGGACTCAACTTACCTTTCTCACCAAACCGCATTATGCCCATCATGGGGGAAACCTTCAAGAATGCCCAATCATCCTTTTTGAACTCCAAATCCCCGCGACGCACATCCGAGTAGGACTTTTAACGAATTTGAGAAGTTTCCAACCGATCCTTAATGATCTTAGCCTTCTCCATAGCTTGATGTATGAGGTCTAGTCCTATCAATTCCGCTTCCCCAATCTCGAACCACTAAATGGGAGATCTATATCTCCTACCATATAAAGCCTCGAACACTGCCATCTGAATATTAGCGTGATAACTGTCATTGTAGGCAAATTCTATGTGTGGCAGATGATCATCCTAACTACCCTTGAAGTCAAGAACACAAGCGCGCAACATATCCTCAAGCATATGAATAGTTCGCTTTGCCTGCCCTTCAGTTTGCAGGTGAAAGGATGTACTAAGATTCACCTGAGTACCCAAACCTTGCTGAAATTTCTTCCAAAAGTTAGTTGTGAACTGTGCCCCTCAATCTGAGATAATAGAAACTTGAGTTCCATGAAACCTGACTATTTCCTTGATATACAACTAAGCATACTGCTCCACGGTGTCGGTAGCATTAACAGGTAAGAAGTGTGTTGATTTTGTGCATAGGTCCACAATCACCCAAATCGAGTTGAATTTGTGAGGAGTGCGAGGTAGTCCTACCACAAATTCCATATTGATCATCTCTCATTTCCACATAAGAAGTTCTATCTTCTGTTCCCACTGGGCCTTTGATGTTCGACCTTTACTTGCTGACAATTTGGACAACTCGCCACAAAGTCCGCTACACTTCTCAAAGACCCTCGAAAATTCATTCATAACAGGCACATAATCAAGTGTAGGTGCCAGCATCAGTGTCTGTAACACGAACGAATGGTAGATATACCCCATGTTAATCATCTTTGTGGCCTTAAGGTAAGAAATAAACCTACCCTTCGGCACCATATCACCCCCCTTCCATTCAGTCATTGACTCATTTGGAAATTCAAACCAAATGGTTATGGTTCGATCTATCCCTATTATTACATCAAAATCAATCATCCCCAATTCAATGAGATCAACCATGGTGTCCTAACCACGCACCATGACAACATAATCCCTATAAACCTGCGCGGCCACAATAGACTCGCCAACTGGAGTAGATAGAGAGAATGACTCATTAGCTTATCTTACCTCAGCACCACAAAACCTTGGGGTTTAGGTGAAATTTCGAAGGTCCTTACACTAAGTAAGTATCTTGAATAACCTCAGTGAAGTAGTGAAGAGGTTATTAAATCAAAAGATACTCACTTTACTTAACCCGCACCCTTTTTTTCTCTCGAAATCGGGTTTCGACATTTGACAACTCCTTTTTCAGAAGGGAAAGAAATTGGTTATTGGGAGAGTCGCCACCTAACGAATTAAGGTGAATTAGGGAACCTATTGCAAATAACTTAGATTATGCTAGTTTGCATCACCAAAGATCGTGTAAGGGCTCAAATTACCTTGAGGGGAAGGTGTGTATACGGCTAAAATCAGAGAGTCCGATTTTATGACTATTATGGTATTCCAAGCCCGATTTCGGAAGGCTCGAGGCACATTTTGAGGCTCAAGACATAGTTCAACCTCGGGGCATTGCGAATCAGAGACAATCATAGACAAGCGGGAAGCTTCCGAAAGACACGTGATTATGGTTGACCAGGTCTGAAAGAATAGTACAAGTCCGTACCGTGACATTAAATAGCTGTTCCAGATGCGCATCTTTGTAATAAATGCATATGTACTATGTTGGGATTCGCCCATCCTATATAAAGGGGATCTTTTTCATTTTGTAAGGACAGATGATATTCAATACAAGAACAAGAACATTCTCTGCTCTCTAACTCAAACATTCTCCATTGTCGACTTTTGATTTATTGCTTTTATTTACTGCGTTTCATTCATTGTTCTTCATTAGTTACTCATTATTGATCATAAATAGCCACCTTAGAGGCCCTTAGTACTATTAGGACTTCATCAATTGACCGCTACTATCGCCGAGCCCTGACCTCGAGGCTCTATCTCAGCCAACTCGAGACCCCGATTTTGGGAAGTCTGGTTTGCTTATCTCTATATTCTTTCACTCTTATCCCATTCCCCTTATTCAAACTTAGCATCTATTTCCTAAACAACTAGTAGTAGAAAAAATCCTGTATTTTTAGAACCACATAATAAAATTTAATTGTAATTACCATTTTCAAGGTAAACAGTTTGGTGCCCACCGTGGATTCCTTCCGCTTATTATCTTTCTTCGGCCCCGAAGCCGACGACTTCTCCTCCTCTCCAAGAGGGCATGGCCTCACCTCAAAAAATCCTCCAATGCCTACAACAAAGAAGTAATAAAAGGAGAAAAGTTTCCCTAAAAGGAAAAAATGAATCACGCGGCACTTACTATGACGTTTTTCCTCCCACCTACCCTTCGATAGGTCTCGTCACTTGCGCTCATTGTAGGAGGAGCAAGCTGTCAGTTTTCGTGCCCAATCCGACAGGTCGGGGACCTCGTTTGGTGACCACGGGATTGCTGCGGGAAAGGAAGGAAAACATCTTCACGGAGTTTGCCTCCGCTATGAACAAAAATGATAAAAACACATGTGTACCACTTACGTATGAAATTCCATTTCTCAGGAAATGGTAGGAACTCTGTGGGGATGATGTCAATGGTCCACCTCGGACAAATTGGCTCATCCACCCTCGGTCCTCGTCTTCGTCAAAACTAGAAGCCAAAGGTCTGGTGGACCGACGTTGTAAAGTAATCTGGCCTCGGCACTGCCAAGGCCGGTACAATCTGATGAGATGGATGAGGGTGAACTTGAGCCCGACTTTCTCCGCAAAAAACCTTGTCATCAATACGATCCTCAAAAATGACGGGTGAAACTGTGCCAGGGTGACCTGATACTTTCGACGGATTTCTATAACGAATCTGTCGAGGGGAACCAACATAAAGGGGTACGTGTATACGTTTAAAACCCCCTCCACATTGGCCATGATATTCTCTTCCAGGGAAGGTACTTGCAGTACTACGTTCTCTCCTCATCTGCAGTCTCTCCTCATTGCCTCGAATCAATAGGTGCTTCCCCCCTATTGATGGGTTGAACCTCGAGGAATGCTGCCGATGGCCCTGAACATTGGGAGGTCCTTCTAACGTAATGTCCCTCCTCGATACGAAGCTGCTCAAAGTTAGCTCACCCAATACTGGCGGTGTATCACCGACCGGGCTAGAGGCAGAGGCTGAGCTTCCCTCTTCTTGGTGAACGTATTTGTGCGTGGCATCCATAACTACTTTGGTGTAAGTAAAATGAGACGAAACTCAAAGCAAGAACCTCAAATTAAAGAGGCAGAAGAACTGATGAGAGAGAGACTCTAAAAGAGAAACAGTTGCTCAAAAATGGCAAATTTACAAACTTTTTGGGAAGTGTACGGGCGGGACTACCTCGGTCACTTCACAGGTCATGTAATATGAATGACATTGTCCAAGGGCTCGAGGCCCCTATATAAATCTAACCTTGAGATGGTACCCTATCTCGGGTATCTCTGTTGTTATAATTGTGGGCTCTAAGGAGCCATCACAATCGATCTGACTTAGAGATGGTACCCGATCTCGAGGATTTTTGTTATTGTAATAGGCTCTAAGGAGTCATCAATGTATCTAACCTCGAGATGGTTCCCGAGCTCTAGGGTTTCTTTTATTGTAATGGGCTCTAAGGAGTTGTCCATGCCAGTCTAACCTTGAGATGGTGCCCGATCTCGAGGTCTTTATTATTACAACTATGGGTTCTTAGGAGCCATTGATATCAATCTATCCTCGAGATGGTTCCCAATCTCGAGAACCTTGGTTACTACAAATACAGGTTCTAAAGGAACTATCAATCCATCCTCGAGATGGTACCCGATCTCGAGGATCTCTGTTACTACAAGTCTAGGCTCCAAAATGAGCTATCGAAATCCACATTTTGATCTAGCCCGAGATGGTACTCGATCTCGAGGGCTTTATTATTCAAGAATGGGCTCTAAAGAGTCGACATCAAAATTCGAGAGAATGTCCTTGCATTGAAAAATAAAAGACTTGAAGCAAAAAATCCTTTTGTATTCACAAAAATATATTTACAGAAGATGTATTTACAAAGCTCCCCCGGGGAGCCCATACACAAAAGGAAGAGGAAACAGAAAGCAAAAAGGTGAAACGAGTCTACTCCTCTCCTTCGCTGCTATCCGAGTCACTACCGGAGCTCTCTTCTAAAGAAGATTAAGGTGCCGTTTCTTCTTCCAAAGCCCTGGCGTTCTCGATCTCAGCAGAAAGATCAGCACCCTTGGAGCTTGCTTCTTCGAGGGCCTACCTCCTGGCTTGTGAACGAGCATGGGCAATGGCTCGAGCCAGTTTTAGCACTGCCTTCTCAGATATTTCCCTAGCCCGATCATTGGTGGCAACAACGTCTTTTTTGTTTGAGGCTACGTGATCATCGGCCTCAGTCTTGACCGCAAATAGTAAAGCAATCTCCCCCTGGGCGCTCCGAAGAAGGTCCTGGGTCGAGGTCAACTCTCCTCGCAAAAGGTCCCTCTCTGAGGACACGATTTTGTTCTGCCTCCTTAGCTCGAGGATCTCCACATCCTTGGCTGCAATTTCTTCTTGGAGTTGCCCTACCAGGGTATTCTTTTGCTCGATCTGCAAAAACGAATCAAGTTAGAAAGTGCCAACTTATGAGAATAATAAGATGGACTCTCGAGTGTCATATCACGTGCTCGGCAAAGCTAGCTCGCTCCTGATGCACCCCCTCCAGGCTGGTCCGGAGCTTATTCAGCTCCTCGTCCTTTTGGGCCAAGGAGGTCTTAGATGCATTCAACTCCGTGGTGAGCTTCTCGAGCTCCACCTCACGCCAAGTAAGCTCATCTTGAAGCTTATAAAAGGCATAGGCGTACAGATTCTTGAGCTACAACATGAAAGAAAGAAGTTAGAAAAACAAAGATAGAAATTCGAAGCACAAGTGATATGACGAAGGGGATTACCTGCTTTTGGAGCTTTCCAGCCTCCTCGAGGGCGACAGGGGAACCAAGGTCGATGTCCTCTTCAAGGCCGGTGAAGTAATCTTTGAAGGTATCATCCTCTCCCCAAGAGACCCCCACATCAACAACGCTCTTGTTTTGCGCATCCCTTGTTTCCCCTGGGGAAAATGAAGGGCCCAAATCAAAGCCACCCATGACGTCAATCTCTATCGAAGTTTCTGACTGGCCCCGAAACATTTCAAATTTAGGCCCTCCGAGCTTGCCAGCTGAAGATTCTTCGGTGCAGATTGTACCATGTCCAATTTTAAGCTCGGGGACTGCACCTCCCTCAGTGATTTCCTCTACTCGAGGTTGGTCCAAGTCGGCCACCTCCGACTCGGAGGCCCCTTGCCCGACAGTTTTCAGAGCGTCAACACTTCGTCTTACCCTTTGTACCAAAAGACGTTCATCATCATTATCATAATCTTCGTCTGTGGCACACAAACTCGCAGGAGCAGCTGAGGTTAAGACCGCGGCATCGGTCTTAGGCTTGCAGACTTTTGTTTTATTTGATTTTGGAGACTCATCCGATGTCTCCTTCTTCCTCTTCTTACCCTTGTCAGGTTTCGAATATCCCTCTTCACCGGGAGGGGGAGATCTCATCAAAAAGCCTTCCTCGAGGCCTGCACGGGCATGGTATATCAAATTTACTGCTACAAAGAATACCTTTATGACATTCGGTAACAACGCCAAGGAGGGATTACGATTGTTCTTGGCCTACCACTGCGTCTTGGCCAAATCACGCCAATACCGCTTGTTGTAAGGGAAGGAAAAATCTATTTGCTTAATCCACCCCGGAATGTATAATCAAAAGGAATTAATTCAGAAGGAGAAGAAGGGGGAGTAAAAAATACTCGATATAGTGATACTTACGTGCCATATTACATTCCTCCAGGAATGGCATCCTATCGTTGGGGATGATGTCCGAGGTTATCACTCTAACGAACTGACTCATCTATCCTCGGTCTTTGTCTTCATCGACGCTTGCGAAGAACGTATTCGTAGATTGATGCTGCAGTTTAATTAAACCCCCTAAGAAGAGACTACATCCTTATCAAATGGTCGAGGGTGAAGGTCATCCCCTCGATCCGATTGGATAAATATTGGAGCATATACACGATCCTCCAAAAAGAAGGGTAAATCTGACCGAGCGTCACTTGGTACTGGTGGAAAAAATCAAGGATCACCGGGTCTTTCGGTGGAGAAGAAGAATCCACAGGACCCAGGGTGAAGGGATATGCGTATACACTGAGGAAGCCAGCTTTGTAAGTTACTATGCTTTCTTCAGCTTTGGGGATTTCTATTTTTACTGCCTCACCCCAACGGATATCCATTTTTACTCTCTCCACTTTGGATACTACGCTGATATATCGTGACATGGGATCGCATCGGCCCGGTGTGGAAGGAGGTCTATCGATGGAAAGATCAGAAATTGTATCAAAATGACCGGGGATGCATTGTTCGATGCTCGATGGTGTTTTTGTTTTACCCTTGGACGAGCGTGATGAAGCGCTGGAGTCCTCTTTCTTAGGAACGGTTCTAGAGGTCTTTGCATATTTTTAACGAAGTTTATGAGAAAAAAGATGAAGGAACAAGCTCCGAAGGAAGATAAACGCAGAAGAAGTTGGACTTAGTTCTAAAACTTGAAGATGATTGTAAAAGTGTGAAGGGCGAGCAAATGGAGTATTTATAGAAGTCGTATGAGCAACGTTTGAGAAGCGGAAAAGCCGAACCAATGGCGGGTCGTGGGCTTCTCGATAATCGTGCTGACAGTGACCTCTATGCAGCTTTTGAGTCATGTCATTTAATGCTCTGACTGGGATGACGTAATGATAGAAATATCGAATGGGGAAAAAATTAAGGCCATTTCTTATCGCTTCACTCTAAGAAATACGGAGACTTTCTGTATACGGCTAAAATCGGAGAGTCCAATTTTATGACTATTATGGCATTCCATAGCCCGATTTCAGAAGACTCGAGGCACAGCCGAGGCTCGAGGAACAGTTCGAGGCTCAAGGCACAGTTCGACCTCGGGGCATTGCGAATCAGAGAATGTCATAGAGAAGCGGGAAGCTCCCGAAAGGCACGTGATTATGGTTGACCAGGTCTGAAAGAATAGTACAAGTCCGTATCGTGCCATTAAATAGCTGTACCAGCTGCAGATCTTTGTAATAAATGTATATGTACTATGTTGCGATTCCCTACTCCTATATAAAGAGGACCCTTTTCATTTTGTAAGGACAAATGATATTCAATACAAGAACAAGAACATTCTCTGCTCTCTAACTCAAACATTCTCCATTGTCGATTCCTTTGATTTATTGCTTATATTTACTGCATTTCATTCGTTGTTCTTCATTTGTTACTCATTATTGATAATAAATAGCCACCTTCGAGGCCCTTAGAATTGTTAGGCCTTCATCGGTTGACCGTTACTATCGCCGAGCCCTGACCTCGAGGCTCTATCTCGGCCAACTCGAGACCCCGATTTTGGGCAATCTGGTTTGCTTACCTCTACCTTCTTTCACTCTTATCCTATTCGCCTTACTCACACTTAGAATCTATTGCTTATACAACGAGTATTAGAATAAATCACGTATTTTTAGAACCACATAATCAAATTTAATTGTAATTACCATTTTCAAGGTAAACAATGTGTTAGGCACCCCTCAGGGTCCACAACGGTAGGTACCGACTGAATTTAACTTATGTGAATTAGTCTAATAAAGCGAAGGACTTGTTTAGTAGGGATGGGGGTCCTATGTTTTTTAGCCTATAGGATCACCCCGTGCAACATAAATAATACTTCGTAACTTTCCCAAGATGGGCGTGTACTCATATTATTCAGCGGGCACAGACTATCATCTCATTCTACCCGATTACTATCTTTAAGTTCTTACCTAAAGCGCTCTAATCAATTCTAACTCGTGTCCTATGCATGCACTACCCGTCCCTTGCCTATGGTCCTGGAGGCATTAGGACCTCTATTTTTGGATGGTTCTAGGCTCAACTTTGGTTGCTCAGAATTATAAAACTAAGCAATGTACAAAACATATTGGACTTTTCATACAAAAATAGATAAAGACTCAATTTAGCCCCCACACATAGGGCAACAAATGCACACAGACAGATTCTCATGTCAACAGTTTAATCAGTTAAGGATATTGGATCCTATAGACATTATTTCTACGTGATTCTGGATTTTAAAGCATGCTGACAGTTTATGCAAAGTATCTCTAGGTAATTCTGTAATGCAAACATGCTGACAGTAATTCCTAAGTGATTCTGTAATTGCCTATTGATTTCAATTAGATCATTTGAACCTATAGGCAGGTTATCTAAGTGATTTAATCGACAGTTAACAACAGAAAGGCTCAAAATTATTACTTACTCCTATAGGCATGCTTTCGAGTGGTAATTAACAATGCATTAGGCAGATTCCATCTTTTTGTAGTGGCACAAATGATAATTATCCGTACGAGCGTGAGTTCTACGTTTAGTAATTGAGACTTCTTATTAATGCCTAAAGACATGCATGTTAACTAGGAAATTGTGACAATTGATTAAGGCCTATAAACATGATTTCTAAGCGAACAAATATGAGTATGCTGTAATTTAAACCAGATTATTGCATTTCCTATAGGCATGGTATCTAATCGTGTGAAGTAAAGTAATCAAGATATTCACAGAATTTGTTTGAGCCAAAAATGATATCCCCGCAGGAAGGTTTTATAATCATGTGAAGCAAAGTAAACAAGATATTTTCAGAATTTGTTTCAGCCAAAATGAAATCCCTATAGACAGGTTTTCCAATATGCGATGGCAGACTAAAACATTTTGACAGATTTTAGCACACACTTTCTTGGTATAAAATAAAACTTATGGGCATGTTGTCTAACATAATTGTAGCAGAAAACCTAAAGGCATGTTACCTACCCACATAATATCAAATAAACTCATGTCCCAATTTTATTATCACCCCCAATAATTTTGACAGGCCAGAATCAATTAAATAAATTACAGAGTAGTAAACTATTGGGAGCCTTCAGCATGCCCAAAACAACATCTGTATGGTCCAGGACCTTCAATTCACAACTTCTCCTAAATTCAGTGTTCATAGAACCACAAAGTGATTGATTCACTTATGTTTTACAGCACAAGCATACCAAGCTCAGTCCTCTAGTGTGTCAGAGTTCCCAAGGGCTTCATGAACCCCGAGCTGCGCTCACACTAGAGTGAAAAGATCAGAATCATCTCAAGGGAAAATTATGGACCAAATCCTGGTGTGTCAGAGTTCACGAAGGTCTCATAGGGACCTTGAGCAGTGCTCACACTAAGAAGGCCAAGGACATTACTCAAATTAGTTTAGATAAGATTTTGAGATTCAAAAGAGTGCAGGGTAGGATTTGGAGTCAGGCTTAAGGGGTGGCGTCACACACAGAAACAGAGATAAACATTTTGAAACCAATAAGTTGGAAACTGACAAGTTTGAAATTTTAACAAAGGATCAAAACATACTTTACACAGATAGTAAAAGATTCAGATTAGGATAAGTTATACAGAGTAAATTCACTGAGTCAAACAACATACTAGCGATTAGGAAGAGCTAATAACACAGCGAGCACAAAATAACATGCTAACATAATAGATTAAGGGGTACATGATAAACTGGTTTCGGGGAATGATATTAAATATAATTAAGGGGGGGGGGGGCACATAATTAAACAAGTTTCA
Organism: Nicotiana paniculata; assembly: GCA_005239505.1. NCBI lineage: Eukaryota > Viridiplantae > Streptophyta > Magnoliopsida > Solanales > Solanaceae > Nicotiana > Nicotiana paniculata. The sequence continues at coordinate 25,445 of ML317311.1, forward strand.
TTGATTAGTTTGCTGAATTAAACAAGTCTAATAGACATAGAGCAATGACTGTAATAACAGTAGCATATTGAGTATTTAAAATGACAGAGAAGTGTAAATGACTTACTAATTAAGATGAAACAGAAAAGGTTAAGCAAAGAGGCAGTGATCATCAATAACAGCAAACAACAATGCAGATTTCTGGCCTTGGCTTCCAGCCGACCAAGAATCAAAACATAATATATTAGTATAGAGTATAGAGTTTTAGTGGTGAAAGTAGTTTTCGAGTTCTTAGTCTTGTATTTTTAAGGGAAAAGAGGGAAGGGGTTTAAATTGCATTAGACTAGGGTGCATACATATGGAAATAATCAATCAACTTATTTAAAGGAAAACTCAGAATTATTAAGGCAAGTCAAGAAGAACGCGTAAAACCGCAATCAAACAAGTCTGGGAATAAAAGATTCTTAGGTTTAGGGTAACAACTAAGGCAAGTAGTCACATACAAAATCAGTAAGAAAAATGAAATAAGAATCAAAACCGTAATTTTAGGGATAGGTAAAATTAATCGGAATAATCAAAGGAAAATCAAAATGATATGCACATAGACAATATAGGAAAACATTGAAGAAAATTTGTTAACAACAATAAGAACCATAACATATCTGAACCCTAATTTTAGGGAAAATAAAACTGATTTAGCAATATCACGAAAATAGAATGCACATAGATATATATATACGGGAATGTCAAGAGGACACTCAACCAAAATAGAACCAGAATAGATCTTAAAAAAATCTGAGCCCTAATTCTGGGCGAGAAAACCAGTACGAAAATCACAGGTAAACGAAAAATTTAAGAAAATATTCAACCACAAATAGATTTAGAACAGATCTTAAAAATATGAGCCCTAATTTTGGTGCAAAAAAAATAGGCAAAAACTTTTAACGAAAAAAATCTCAAAGAGATAGACATGCGGAAACATAAAAGGAGTTTTTTTTTAACAAAAAATAAGAAAAAATATAAATAGATCTTTAAAAGATCTAAACCCTAACTTTAGGGTGAATAAAAATAGAGAAAAAAATCTCAGAGATTCATACCCCAAAGAGATGAAAAATGGACATAGACGAGAAAAGGGGAAGGTTCGAACCAGATTTGGTCAGAAATGAGGGAAATAGACTTGCCATGTTAGGAAAGCTACTTGGTTATACCATAATCGAGTAGCCAGTAGCGAGACAAAGTGAATAAGGTAACAAAATCATCAATTGATTCCATATCCGGTTGGAATAGAAGAAAGATTAGGAGGATTAAGGTGACGACGCCTAGGGTTTCAGAGGAGAAGAGAGGAGTGGGTTTGAGGGCGGCGGTTTAGAGATAATGGGGGTTAGGGTTAGGGAATATGTTAATTAAAAAAGGGGGAAGAGATGATGGTCGTTGATCTCGATAGATCAAGGTCTTAGATTAAAATTAGATGGGGCGGGCTGTTTAGAAACGGGCCACGACCGGGTATTAGTCATGGTTCGTTTGGCTTTGGGCTGGGGCAATTGGGTTGGTTTGGGCAGCTTAGGTACGAAAAATGATTAAGGAAAAGGGGCTATTATTTAAATACCCAATTAAGTTAGTAAATAATTCGTAAAAAATGATAAATAAATAGTAAAAATATTATTTGTGCATGAAAATGGTTAATAATAATTACTTAACACTATAAAAATATAAAAAGTTATTCTTTGCATAAATTAAGTAATTATAAGTATATATGGGCTATTATTGCAAAATATGCAATTTTAGCCTTAAAAATGTAAGTGTAATTATAACAAAAAAATGCTTGGAAGCGACGCTCTCTTCTCTCTCATGCAAAAAACCCTATTCTTGACGCCTAAACCTAGTTTTCACTACTGCCATGGCCTCACCGGTCGGTGGTCAGCCGCCACCAACGGCTGGGCAACCCCCACAATCACCCTCCACCCTAGCCTAGCCCTCCACGGCCACAAACAACCCGCAACACCCCATGGATTATGCTAAGGAAGTAAAACCTACGTTGAATAATGCCATGCAAGATCGTGTAGCGACTATAGAGTCAATTCCATTCAGGCGAGCATCATTTTTGTAAGGACAACCACTGGTTAGTTTCTCAGAAGCAGAATTTGCGCGCATGAACGTTATAGAAGGTTTCCAATATGCAGTCGTGTGCAAATTTTCTTATGGCTGGCCAGAATTGCAAGAATTACGTCAAACAATCCCTATGCAATGTGGTATCAAAGGTGAGTGCAATATCGGATATCTTAGGGACATGCATCTATTGGTACGATTGACATTATGGCATGATATTATTGAATTCTCATCGAAGAGTGTATATTACATCAAGGACAAGCTAGGGAAGGAATTTCAATTGAGAACCTTGTTGTATGATTCTAAAGTCAAGGTTGGAGAAGAAACCTCCAAAGTTATGGCTTGGATATCCTTTCCCAATTTGTTACCTACTTTCTTTGTCAAGGAGTGTCTATTTTCCTTAGCAACAGCAGTAGGTAAGCCCCTCCATCTTGATTTAGCCACAATTAACAAGAGCAGTACTGGTTGACCTCCTTGCTGATCTGCCTAAGAAGATTTGTATGGACATTGTCAATGAAACAAGCTCTGAGGTTAGAACTGAATGGGTAAATATCAAATACGATTATTTACCCAAGTATTGTAGAGAATGCAAGCTGCAGGGATGTGATATGATCGAATGTTGGAAGATTCACCCTGAACTTATGGAAACAAGGAATGAGGATCAACATGCTACAAGGGAGATTGTGATTGGAGAAAATACAGAAAAACATAAGGAAACAACTCCTTTGATGATTCTATCAAGTGGAAAAGTAGTGGGTAATGTAAGTCAACAATTGAAGGAAGTTAGGGATAATAGAGGAAAAGGCAAGGATAAGGCACCTTCTGGAGGGACTAAAACTGGACAAGAGATTGCCACAGTAGACAAACAGGCTGCAGAGGTAACAAGGCAAGTTCAAACTGGTAACAAATTTGCCATACTGGAGGTTGACAACAGTGAAGGTAAAGAGAACAATCAAATAGAATTAAATGAGGAAAACTCTGGGAAAGAAATCAGACCTGTTACTAATGAGACAATAGCATTGAACCCTACTGCACCAACATTCAAATCTAAGTCTTCTAGGGCTGACAAGACAAAGAATGGTAACAATGGAAATCCTAATTCAGTTGGAAAAAGCAAGGTGGATCAGCAAAACAAGGAAAGCACATGGGTAAACAGAACTTTCAAAGAAACTATGGTGGAAGTTAGTACAACATGCCAAGAAGTACCAACACAGGCCACTGGAGCTGAAATAGACACGGGAAAAAATAATGACAAGGAGCAGGTTGAGGATGTAGACTATGAGAATTTTAAGAGCAATAAGAGGATCATCCAATGCTCCTACTGGTGGAGTACAAACAAGAAGGACTCTAACTAAATCATTAAATCAGTGATGAATGCACTAATATGGAATGTTAGATCAGTAAATACGACGCAAGCATTTGAGAATATAATCACCATGCACAGACATAAGCATTTTGACTTCATTGGCATTATGGATCCTATGCAACAAGCTAACAAAATTGAAAGGTATAGAAGAAGAATTGGCCTAACACATGCTGTATTCAATGTCTCAAACAAAATTTGGGCATTTATTGAAGAGGTTTTTGAAGTCACAATTCTAGATAACATGGTGCAGCAACTGATTTTGAAACTATTCCATACTGAGGCTCATGTGGAGTTAATTCTAACTTTGGTATATGCCAAATGTAAGTCAATAGAGAGAATAGAGCTACGGGAGTCCCTGTATGCAATGGCTAGAGGCATGAACACTCCATGGCTTGTAGGGGGTGATTTCAATGTTATAGGGGACGAAGAAGAAAAGTATGGGGGTCTTCCAGTACATATTAACGAATTTGATGATTTTTGACATTGCATCAACACATGCAATTTAACAGACTTGGGGTTCAAAGGGAGTATATTTACTTGGTGGAATGGTCAATCTGAGGAAGACTGCATTTTCAAGAGACTTGATAGGTGCCTAGGCAATATGGAGCTGCAACAGACTCACCTATCCAAAATAGGTTCTGATCATAGTCCTATGCTATTAAAGTGTGATATAGAAGCTGCTCCAATCAAAAAAGCATTTAGGTTTCTAAATTTTTGGACAAAACATGACACTTTCAAGGAGGTTGTTAGGCAGAACTGGAGTGCTGATTACAGTGCAAATTCCTTTACTTTATTCAACCACAAATTGAAGAAAGTAAAAAAAACACTTTCCACTTGGAGTCGTGCAACATATGTTGATATTTTTTAGAAAATTTCAAGACTAGAGGAGGTTGTCTTGGTGCATGAAAGACAGTTTGAGGCTCACCCTACACAAATGAATCGAGCTAGGATGCAAAAAGTACAGGCAGAGATGACCAAAGATTTGGCTCTTGAAGAAGAATTTTAACAAAAATCTGGCATGACATGGTTCAAGGATGGAGATAGAAACACAAGATTCTTCCATTCCCAAGTCAGTGGAAGAAGGAGAAGATTAAAAATAACAATAATCAAGGACAATACTGGAAATTGGCTGGAAGAGAATGATCAGATCGCACCAGAGGCAATCAGATTTTATCAACAACATTTTTGTGAAAATACAGTCCCTAATGCCTTTGATATCATTGAACATGTGCCAACCTCGGTGACTATGGAACAAAATGAGAAATTAGACAGCATTCTAACAAGAGAAGAAGTCAGAAATGCAGTGTTTGGTTTAAGTGGAGAATCAACAGGTGGTCCAGATGGCTTAACGGGTCTCTTTTACCAGTCATGTTGGGAGATTATAGGAGATGATATTCATGCTATGGTGATAGATTTCTTTAGTGGCCAACAACTTCCTAAATTTGTGACTCACACTAATCTAGTTCTTTTACCAAATAAGAAGGAAGTTAGCACATTCTCAGACCTTCGACTCATAAACCTCAACAACTTTGTGAATAAGATTTTCTCAAGAGTCATTCACGAAAGATTGGTAGACATGCTACCAAACTTAATCTCAGAGGAGCAAGCATGATTTGTAAAAGGCAGGAACATAGCATAAAATATAATACTAACACAAGAAATTATCAAAGATATAAGGCTCAGAACAAGAGCTGGACTAAATGTTGCGATTAAGCTCGATATGAGGAAACTGGGATTCTCAGAAAGATTTATTGGTCTAGTGTTTGACTTGGTTGGTAACAATTGGTATTCAGTGCTCGTCAATGGACAACCTCATGGGTTTTTCAAATCATCAATGGGCGTAAAATAGGGTGATCCACTGTCGCCAACCTTATTCATTATTGCTGCTGAAGCTCTCACTAGAGGGATGAATTCTTTGCATCTTAATCCATATTTTCGTGGTTTTGGACTTACCAAGTGGAGTCCAAAATCAACCATTTAGCATATGCAGATGACACCATCATATTTAGTTCCTCATATGCAACCTCACTTCAACTTATCATGGAGGTTCTACACTCTTATGAATCTGCATCAGGACAGCTTGTGAACAAAGAAAAATCAGCTGTGTATTTGCATCATTTGGTCAATATTGAGGTGGTTAGGAAGGTGGAAAGGATTACTGGCATAGAGAGACAAGAATTTCCTTTCACATACCTAGGATGCCCCATATTCTATGCTCGAAGGAAAATGGAGTATTATCAAGGAATGCTGTCCAAAGTACTTGGCAAATTGCAGAACTGGAAAGGAAAACTCCTCTTTGTTGGAGGCAGGGCAATCTTAATAAAAAATGTGTTGCAAACTATGGCCATTCACTTGTTGTCTGCAGTGAACCCACCAAATTGTGTAATTAAAAAACTCCAGAAGATATTTTCTCAGTTCTTTTGGAGCAGTTCTATGGGTGGTACGAGAAGACATTGGTCTTCGTGGAAAAACTTGTGTATGCCACAGGAAGAGGGTGGGATAGGATTCATATCATTACATGATGTAGTTAAGGCACTATTCTGTAAACTCTGGTGGAACTTCAGGACTAAACCAAGCTTGTGGAGTGCATTTATGAGTCAAAAATACTGCAAGAAAATTATATGCTGTTGTAGTACCTTGGAGGAGGGAGGGCTCTCATGTATGGAGAAAAATGATAGAGTGTAGGGACATAATTGAACATCAGATTGCTTGGCACCCCAGAATGGGATATGCATTATTTTGGTATGACAACTGGACATGCTTAGGTGCTCTATACTTCCTAGTTCCAACAGAGTTTGGCATTGATGAAGACAGTCATAATGTCTATGATGTAGTCGAGAATGGGCACTAGAATGTGGAAACACTAAGGGAGGTCCTACCAGAAGAATATGCAGCACACATAGTAGAGAAGGAGAAACCTCCAGTTTTGGCCAATGAACTAGATTCCCCATACTGGATGTTAGAAACAAAAGGCAATTTTACTGTGAAGTCAGCATTGGAATATATTAGGAGGAGAGATGATCCTAAACGAGCATACAAGATGATGCGGGTAAAAGGTTTGCCTTTCAAAATAGCCTTTTTTATGTGGAAAGTGTGGAAGGCCAAATTGCCTCTTGATGACTTCATGCGCAGGATAGGCTACTCCATGCCATCAAGGTGTTGGTGTTGTGCTGAACCTAAGGAAGAAACACTGGTCCATCTGTTCTTTTCATCCAATGCAGCAACTACAGTATGGAAATATTTCCTAAGGAGAGCTGGAATTGCAATCGAGGGAGTAAAATTTCATCAGGCAATAATTAAATGCTGGAAAACACCTGTAGCACCCAGAATTAAGCCCATTATGCAAGAATTGCCATCATGTATTGTGTGGGAGTTATGGAAAAGGAGAAATGGCCTAAAGTATGGAGAAGCAATATCTATTAATCAAGTGATCTATCAAGTATCAACTACACTACAATCACTGGTAAAATTGAGAAAGCCAGGCCTCAATGTGCCCAACTAATGGCAGGACATGTTATTGATGCTTGAAAACTATACTCCAAAATTGACATATGAGAAGGTAATCTGGGAACCACCTATGGGAGGATGGATTAAAGCAAATACAGACGGGGCAGCTAGAAGGAATCCTGGGAGAAGCTCCATTAGAGTTTGTTTGAGAGATGAATTGGTGATGTGCAGTATGCTATGGGCAGAGAAATTAGTGAGGGATCAAATAATAAAGCTGAGGCAATTACAATAGTGGAGGCATTAAGAATGTGCAGGGAAATGAATTATCCACAGATATGGCTCCAAACAGATTCTTTGCTAATGAAAAACATAATCGAGGGCATGTGGAAACCACCATGGAGTATTATAGAGTAGGTGGAGGAGATAATGAATCAGAAAGAGGGGTTTAATTTCAAAATAACACACATATTCAGAGAGGTAAACAAGCTAGCAGATCACGTGGCAAACTATGCTTTGGATGTTGGTCATATTGAAGTAACTCATTTTATGGAACTGGACATGCAAAGTAGGAGAATAGTAAATGAAGATAAAACATAATGTCCATATATAAGAGTCAAAGTTGCAAGGAAGTAGAAAGAACAAAGGAAATGCTATGTGAAGGAACAACTGATGCTATCATAGGTTGTTATCATAATCAAATCTGTCTAGAGGAAAGTATGGTAACAATCTTTTACACTAACAAATTTTATTTTTTTGCAGGTACTAAGACTATGTTTATATATGACTCTTTGTGGACCTCTCATTTGGTGGTATTAGTACCAAGTACTCAGCCCAAAGAGAGGAAGATAAAGAGAGATATAAACATGGTAGCTGGAACGGAACAAAGACAGGTTTTCAGAACCTGCATACCTGAGACAGAATACCGGGGTGAGAAATTACATATGGGAAGTGAAGTAGATGAAATGAATATTAATGAAGAGGATAGGGATGCAGGGAGCCAGGCAGATGGAGGTCTTGAACAACTTGAATGTCTTACTGGAGGTCATAGATGAGGCTATTGCACAATGGAAGAAACAATGGAAACAAATCAGATGATTGAACTTCCCAGAATGTATAAGAGAAATGAGCAGCATGGTATAGAGAGTATATAATTCTTGAGTCTAAATCGGAGACATAAATGTGCTATAAGAGAAAAAGCTGAGGTGTCCAGAATTGCAAAGAGAATTGGACAAAAAAGTTCAAAAAAGGCATCACACATTAGCTGCACAAATTCTTGGTGGATTGTACTAGTGCTCCATGTTTTAATGAACTTTGTGAGGACATTAAACATGGACAATAATATAGCAATAAGGAGTAACATGAGATGGAGTGAATATTGGTCTGTGGCAATGTATTTTGAAGGGATTAAGGAACTGATAGGGAAATGCAACCTTAAAACTTCTCACATTATTAGGGAAGGAAACCAACTAGCTGATCATCTAACTAATTTTACACTGGATGCTGGATCTAGGGAACGCAATAATGTTGGTGAGCCTGATGTCAAAGGGTGGAGGATAGTGAATGATGGGACAGTTTTTGGATTTCATGTTCAAATCCTAAGGGATGAGAGCATGAGATTCAATTTTATACTAACTTTGTCTGTTCATTTTGCAGGATCCGTTATTGTGGTTATGCCCTATCTCTTGAACAACTCCCAGCTGGTGGTATTAGTACCTTGTATTCATTCCACTGGAAGGGAAGCAAGAATAGGCACAAGCATGACAAAGCAAATTTTATGGAGGTTTTTAGGTTGGTATGGTTCTATATTGAAACAAGGAAACACATATTATGGATTCTGGTTTTGGACCTCACAGATTGACATCAACCTAGCACACAAGGACAGTCAACTTCACAAGCAAGTGATACAAACACTCCAACACTGTCCAGAAGAATCATACACAAGATCAAGGGTATGGTGTCTTTTTGTCAATCAATTGCAGGAGGTAGGAATGTATATATTTTTACATTTCACTTCCTTAATGCTATACAAAGGATACCATGAAATGAAGAAGTTCAATACATGCTGGAAAATACACGCATTTCTTCACAAAATACGCATGATCACACATGTGTGGCTTCTCTTCAGAAATGGGATTCCGTGGGAAAAAGGTTTATCTCCTCAAAAGACAGGTACAAAGCTTACACCTACAACACATTTGGAGCACTGGAAACAGTGGGTGAGGTATGGTAATGGGCACAATACACACGAATGGGTCCAACATCAGATAAGGCTAAAAATAGAACACTGGAGGACGAATTGGAGCACCAGTTCTCTACACTTTGGATGGTGTCTATTCATGCTAACGCCTCACAGAATATACAACAAAACAAAGTGGCTAGGCAGTGCAATTGTTTTGGATCTTCATCGGCTTCATGGATGGTTTGGGCTATGTCATCAATTAGATAGGATAATTTTATTAATAGACATTGTAGATAATGCTAGTAGCATTTCATTATGTGAGATCATTATTGGGTGTGACAAGCCCAAATGTGATAATAGGTGGTATGTAATTTCATTTCATATAGTCCTATCCTACATAGGACAATATGACTCTTTTGTTTTTTGATGTTATTATTAATAAAAACTAGCCCTAAGCACTGCCTAATGGATTACTAAAAAACAAACAAACAAATGCACCAAAAATATTTAAAACCTTATATGGATGTAAATGATGAAGTTAGATGATAAAATCATCATAAAATAATTTGTGATGCAATTAATGAGTATTTATTTAATAAAATATAGGTATAAATTGATTTAAAATCTTCTAAAATTATAGAAAATTAGGAAAAATGCTTGTATGTGTTTATAAATCAAATGATGATGCTTATGTGCTGTTTTGAAAGTATATATGTATATTTAAAAATATGAGGGAAATATTGGGTATCAACAACTGCCCCTCTTTACCCGAGAAGGATGAAAGAGTTGTCCGGTAAAGAAATGATGACCGATTTTAACCGAATGGAGTGATTTCAAAGATATAGGCTGCACTCTGGCTTTTGAGCTGCCTACATATCACTGGTTTTATAGGAATCAGGCCATGTGTAGTTCTGGATCCAACGGTGAAACGAACCGATGTAGTTGTTCGTAAGAGCGGACAAAATATTTCGAGTGAGATCAATTGGGGTTTGAAAATAGTCATGGATAAATAAGACTGGGTAACAGATGACGATCGGTGACGTTTGAAATAATTGGAGGATATGAGTATTGAGTGAGAACTGAAGCAATTATTGCTCCCGTTAGGATAATGGTTACCTTCCAGATCACTTGCAAACTCAAAACACAATATGTAAATTTAAACATAATGCAAATTCTCTTTGGACCATGAAGATTGTCTTTGGACGGTGAGGATGAAGTCCTTAGACCATGATGTCCCGGGCCATGAATTGTGCGGTAAAGGATTTGCAGGCCATGAAATGATGTCCCCGGGCTACGAAGATGGTGCCTTCGAACCATGAAGACTTTGACTAATGATGTGCATGATTAAGAGATCCTCAGTCCATGACATGACGTCTTCTGGCTATGATAATGATTCCTTTGAACTATGACGCCTTTGTACAAGTTGGCTATATATCAGCCCATGAGATGCAGAGACATGCTGCTTTAGATAAAACAAGACAGAGCTTAGTCTTGCGTGGAATCAGGTGCAGAGCTTAGCCCCGAGAGAAGAGTATAATGCAAGGTTTAGGATAGAGAAACATTTGTGTTTATGCAAAGGGAGAAAATGCTTAATCTCATGCCAGGAAGGCAATGCTTAGCCTTATGAAAATAAAGAGGCAGGGTTCGAGACAGTGCTTAGTCTCATGCAGGGAGAAGGCAATGCTTAGACTTATGCAAATAGAGAGGCAGGGCTTAGCCTCATGCAAGATTTGAGACAATGCTTAGTCTCATGCAGGGAGAATACAATGCTTATCCTTATGCAAATAGAGAGGAAGGGCTTAGCCTCATGCAAGATTTGAGACAGTGCTTAGTCTCATGCAGGGAGAAGGCAATGCTTAGCCTTACGCAAATAGAGAGGCAGGGCTTAGCCTCATGCAAGATTCGAGACAATGCTTAGTCTCAGGCAGGGAGAAGTCAATGCTTAGCCTTATACAAATAGAGAGACATGGCTTAGCCTCATGCAAATGGAAGGCAATGCTTCGCCTTATGCAGATGGGGAGGCAGGGCTAGCCTCATGCAAGTGGACGGGTAGCAAGTAAGAGCGAAGTATTTCTTAGCTTGAGATATATTTATGTCTGGCAGTTCTGTTGTTATGACAATACTTGTGGTTGTGACCTATTCCTGCATCCAAAGAAAAATTATGAGTTTTGCGAGGGAGGTTGGTTCGTGCCTTTGTCTTCTTGCTTTCTTTTTGCTCCACTCTGCCCGAGGATCCTGTTCAAGTCACCATGGGCAGCATTTGGTTAGAAATAAAGTTTTTGAAAAATATGCGTGTATAGTTTTTTCAAAATATAGTAGTATGCAAATTAAGAAATCAATTAGATGAACCAGTAACTGTGACTCAGAGACATCGCAACCTCCATAGAATTTTGAGGGCCCTCCTCAAAATTCTTGCCCAGTTATCTAAATGAACTTCTGGCTGTTCCGCATGCAGTGTCGTTGGCTGAACTTGCTTTGGAATTTTGAGGGTCCTCCTCAAAATTCTTCCCCATTTTCTGATTGTGGGGAAAATGGAAATTTTATTGAATTGTGACCGAACCCACAGGGCTGCCTACGTATCCCCTCTTAAACGGGAATCAGGTCAAGCATAGTTCAATTACATCATATGAAGAAATACAAATAGCTTACACATAGTATCTATTGATTGCATTTGAGTTACATAGATAATATCAAACTCACTCAACAATATTTGCCACTTGGCCAGCTTCCCGGTAGGCATAGGCTTCTGAAATATGTACTTCAAAGGATCCATCCTCGATATGTGGTATGTGGTATAGGCACAGAAGTAGTGCCTCAATTTCTGAGCTATCCATGTCAAAGCACATCAGGTGCGTTCCAGCAAAGAATACTGTACTTCATAAGGTGTGAACTTCTTACTCAGATAATATATGGCTTGCTCTTTTCTCCTCATCTCGTCATGTTGTCCCAAGACACAACCAAAAGCCTTATCTAATACAGAAAGGTAGAGTAGTAGTGGTCTACCAGGTTCAGGTGGGACTAGGACTGGTAGTGTAGACAAGTATTCCTTGATTTTGTCAAAAGACTTCTGACAGTCCTCGGTCCAGGTAGTTGCGGCGTCCTTCTTTAGCATTTTGAAAATTGGTTCACATATCACCGTGGATTGTGCTATGAAGTAGTTGATATAGTTGAGACGTCCCAAGAAACTCATCACGTCCTTCTTTTCTTTGGTGGTGGTAACTCCTGGATAGCTTTGACCTTCGTCAGGTCCAAATCAATTCCTCGGCGGCTAACAATGAATCCTAACAATTTTCCAGCAAGAACTCCAAAGGCGCATTTTGCGGGGTTCAACTTTAAATTGTACCTCTGCAACCGGTCAAAGAACTTTCTCAAATTTGATATGTGATATGTGGCCTTCTTGGATTTGATGATGGCGTCATCCACATATACCTCTATCTCCTTGTGTATCATGTCATGAAAAATGGTCATCATGGCCCTCATGTAGGTTGCCCCAGCATTCTTTAAATCGAACGACATCATTTTGTAGGAATATACCCCCAATGGTGTAATGAAGGCTGTCTTTTATGCGTCTTCCTCGTCCATCCAAATTTGATGATAACCCACGAAGCAATCCACAAAGGATTGGAGTTCATGCTTGGCACAATTGTCGATCCATATGTGTATGTTTGGTAGTGGGAAATCATCCTTGGGACTTGCTCTGTTTAAATCCCGATAGTCGACACACACCCTGACTTTCCCGTCTTTCTTCAGAACCAGCACAATGTTGGCCAACCAAGTTGGATATTCAACTACCCTGATGACCTTAGCTTTGATCTTCTTGGTGACTTCTTCCTTGATTTTTAGACTCATGTCTGGTTTGAACTTTCTGAGCTTCTGCTTTACTGGTGGACACATTGGATTGGTAGGTAACTTATGATCCACTATGGATGTGCTCAACCCTGTCATATCGTTATACGACCATGCGAAAATGTCCTCAAACTCTCTCAGGACACGAGTGTACTCTTCCTTCTCCGATGGTGACAAGTGAATACTTATGCTAGTTTCTTTGACGGTTTCAAAATCTCTCAAGTTGACTACCTTAGTCTCGTCCAGGTTTGACTTAGGTTTTTTCTCAAAGTTTTCAACTTCTGTGATGATTTCCTCAAGTATCACATCTTCTTCTTCTATCTCTTCCGAATCACTATCCTTATGTTGCGTTGTCTCATTATATGTCACAGTCGTTGGTTCATCAATGTAAGAAATAGTAATGCTGTAGAGGAAAAATATGAAAGATAATGATAATAAAACTTCACGTTATTGATAAATGCTGAAATTTTAAACAAAATAGTGTTTAAATGACTTCAAACAATGTTTTCCAAAACCAAATACTGAAAGAAAGATATTTTAAAAATAGAATGATCAAAAGAATTATTTTCAAATAACACTAGTAGCCATGCTACCTCGGGACTCGTCTGGCCCTGGATGGTGTGGCGGTCCAATTCCTGAGAACTGCTCCCCTCTCCACTATCTAGGTGATAAGGCCTTTCCCTTACTTTTTGGATCAGAGGAGGAGGAGGTGGAGGGCCTCTGGATCTGGTATGGTATGCTGATGATGCCAGTATTGTGCGAACCAACCTTAGGGGATGTGAATAATTGATGAATGGTGATTTTACCACTCATTTTAGCTCTTTTTCGCTAGATTTTGCATCCTTTAATGTTAACATGAGGTCGTTTATGGTGTGTATTGTTCGTCTTTCAGGGAAATGATGCTATGAAGTGATTGGCGTGGAATTGAAGTTGAATTGAGCACAAATTGATGGAAAAAGCACAAAAGACATCAGTGATTCCGCACCTGCAGACTTTTGGTCGCTGGTGCAACATTGCACCTGCGAAGAAGTGCTCCGCACCTACGAAACTTGCTCCGCATATGTGAAAACGAGTGATGTCACTTGGAATCACACCTGTGATATGGAATCCGCATCTGCGGAGCCACACCTGCGAGGAGTTGTCCGCAGGTGCGGTCAACGGGCATCAGACCTGGACAGATTTGTAAAATCACATTTTCCCAATCCCAAACCCACATATACTCGATCTAAAAGATATTTTCAATATATTTGGACATTATAAAACATATTTTGAGTCTTGGAGACTAAAGAAGAACAAGTCTTGAAGCTAGGGTTTGCACACACACTTGGGATTTGAAGATTTCAACCTTGTGGTTAAGGATTTCTTACCCATTTATGTTTGTTTCTTCATTTCCTTGATTTGTATTGAATATTTAAGTGTGTAGTATTTGTTTCCAACACTTGAATCTTTTTTATGGAAATATTCATATTTAAAGTGTGGATTAAAGATCTTGTTGTGCTTATGTATTGAATTATTTTCATATTTATGAAGTGAGTTATTGTTACTTTTATTATTCTTGTTCATTAATGTTTCCAAAGGGATTAGTTAACCCTAGGAATCTCCCATTAACTCTGAATTAATTTTGAAAAAGATAATTTGGGTTTGGAAAAGAGTAATTAACAAGAACTTGAGGCTTTAACCCTCATTTTATAGATTCTCCCTAGGGATAGGATTGAACTACTTGTAGCCATATCCGGGGTGTGCTTAATCTCTTAATTGGGTTAGGAATAATTCAATTAGGAAGTCTTATTAGTATTTGGAAAAAGCTAATCAAGAATTATTATCTGTGGCTAATTAACATAAACTCGCTCATATTTGTAAAATCGTGAAATGCATTGTATCGTTACTTGAGTGTAATACCCGATGCATTCATTCTTGTTTCCATTGATCATTTTACTTGCTTTCTAGGTTAGTTTATATTTTCGCATTTAGTTATAAACATTTTCAAAACCAAAATCTTTTTGTGTGGCATTGCGCGATAAATGATGATTCTCTTACATTCCTAATCGCCTCCATATTATTCTCTGTGGGATACGACCCCAACCTTGTTGGGTTACTATATTTGACATCGATCGCTTTACACTATTTTAAGGTGTAATTTGAGCGTATCAAATTTTGGCGCCGTTGCCGAGGAACAATTGGTGTAATTTAGGTTGTTTGAGAAATAAGCATAAGTGCTTTGATCCAAACTTGTGAATATTTGTGTAATTATTTTTCTTGCTTATTTTCTTAATTTTTTGATAAAAAAAATGGCATCATATAATGAAAATTGGTCGGATAGTAGTTGTTAATACTTTGATGACCCTTGTCCATATTGTGGAGGATCACACTCGTGGAAAAATTGTTTAAATTCTCCCGGGGATGAATTGTGCGCACAATCTCAAACTCATCAGTGGAGTAATTGTGATAGGTGTGGTGGCCAAAATGGTCATTGGTATGATTGTGTATATTTGTCTTTCCCTTCCCCAAGCCCCCACTATGATGATTCTACTTTTTGTGATGAAAATTTTAGGGGTGAAGAAGTGGAGGAAATTGAGCATGGTAGAAATGGAGATTTCAAACACATGTTGGAGTGCTCACTTGAAGAAGGAAACCATGAGCAAAATGACTTGGAAGAAAGTCTCCAAAATGATTTGGCACTTGAAAGGTTTCACTCACAAATGGATGCAATGATTGAAGCTTCAAGGGTTCAAAAGGCCGTGGATGTGAGTGATAGCCAAGAACCTTCCTCGGAAGTTGAAGTTGAAAATTCTTCCTTGGTACTTGAACAAAACCAAGAAGAACTCTCAAACGCTCAAAATGAGAGGATGATGCTCATGTTGGAGACCATTCTTAAAAATGAGGAAAAGCACAACTGTGCACTCGAAGAATTGAAACATGATGTGACTCAAAATGATGATCACATCCGCACATTGGAGGATCAAATGCAAGCATTGATGGAAGCTCATTATGCCTCTCAAGTTGAAAGTGTGGATGGAAGCCAAGAAGAGTCCAATTCTGAGGGTGAGAGTGAGCTTTAACTTGAGGAATCAACCCTTGAACATCTGCCAATTGACTCCATGAGTGTTAGTGAGGCCGAGAAAAATATGGAATTAGAGTCAACCAGGGTGATTGAAAATTTGGTTGAAATTGACTCTATTCCGGGGGAAAAAGAGGATGTCAAAATCCGGGAAAACTTTCAAGTTGGAGGTTTGAAGGCACATTCCAAGAATTTTTCAACATTGGAATTGTGTTGATGCGGAAGTTGAACTACACGGATCAATGGAGGATTGCGAGGAGGAAAAATTCATACCATACATCTTACAAGTTGAGGAAACAAGAAAGCAAAGTGACATACCTCACATGAAAGCCAATAAGTGCAAAATGAAAAATTTGAGGATTGGCTTGATCATATACTTACCACCCCCCACCACCCGTGGTCACAAGCTTGATTCCAAGCTAGGTGCCCAGTTCATATCGTCAAAGTGGCGAGAAAAGTGGTAAAGTTGACTTGCGTCGTGCCACGACATTAAATGCGGCGCTTGGTGGGAGGCAACCCATCGTTTTTCAAAAACTTTTGTCATTTTTGTCATTTTCCTTTTTACAATATCTTATTATATTTTTTCTAACCGATCTACCAAGTTTCAGAATTTTTGGAGTTGATTTGAGCAGGGTGGGGTGACTGGGTAGCCAAATACAGTGCAAAAGGAGCAACGAAAAGGCTGGGCAACACATTGACCAACTCTGCGATGAGGCCAGTGCAAAATGCTATCGAAGAGTTGTATGTGCGAGAAAAAGATGCGATCGCAACAATGTACAAAAAATAATTGCTGAGCCCAGGGATTCTGCATCTGCGGAAATAGCTCCGCAGGTGCGACTCCGCAGCAGTGGTTTCTGAAGCGCAGTTGCGGTTGGATCCTCGCACGTGCGCAAACGCAGGTGCGGTAATATCTCCGCAGGTGCGAACTTCGCACAACTAAAATCAAAATTCTATCCCCCAGGTCAGTTTTCTATAAGGCCTAAAACTCAAAGAAAGAAATAATTTTGTTCTCACATCTTTCAACTCTCACGCTAAAGAACACAAGAGACACATGTATTTTCACTCTTCCTTGCTCTACCCTATCATTCTTCTGTCCTTACTCTATCTTTCTTTTTCTGGTTTTGTCTTGTTCAAGACATTCATGGCCATTTAACCCCCATTCCCACGACCCTTCTGATTTAGGGTAGAATTAGAGTGAGGATTTGGTTGAGAGTAGGTAATGTGTGTTGTCTTCAGTGAAGAAGAAAATTGTGGGGCTGTTTTGAGAACCCAATTCATGTGAGGAGAGAGTAAATTTTAAATACCCACAAAGTGTTCGATTAATTGTATAAACGAAAATTGAGTGCTAAGTACCCCAATCTCATTGTTAATGAAGTTAGTACTAGGTTGGTGCACTAATCTGGAAGTCTTGAGTACAGATTCGTGGCCAAAAACCAAGCCCAACCTAAAATTGGTTAAAAAGTTCTGGGCAGTTGCACCTTGGGACGATAGTCCGCAGGTGTGGAAACTGGGCAGTTCTGCCAAAAACAGAGAGTTTGCAAATTGTCCTTCCCGAGCCCGTTCAATTTGGTTCTTTGGCCTAATTGCAGTGTTTTAGTATGCTTAACAAGATTCTACAGCCTGACTAACTTCGTTTTAATTTTTTGAAGGTACTTTGAGCTTTAGATGGATCCAAGCATGATGGGCAATCCCTATTTGAATCACGAAATTGAAGAAAATGTTGAGGAGAACTTTGATACTTCCAGATTCTTATCTGCTGCATGCCAGAGCCGGTATTATGATGATCTCCTCACAAAGAAACTAATACATGAGAAAGGGATTTCCATGGACAAATTGACAGAGCTTCTTCCTGATTTCTATGGCCGGCTAGTTGCAAGCGGCTGGACCTGCTTCGCTCCCGATCCATGCAAGGCTAATGAAGAATGGGTGAGAGAATTCTATGCCAACCTAAGGCGGACTCACTTCTAGAATCATGAAATCACCATACGGGGAAAGACCGTGAAATTTGGTGCTGAAGAGATAAATGATTTCTATGAGCTCCCAGATCATCCGCTCGAGCCTGTGCAAGAAAAAGACACATGTGAAAATGGTGGTTGGCTAGTTACTAAGCTGTGTCCTCCGAGTCATAGGGTGAGCTGGGCTACCAGGAACAGGGGCATCAAGAATGGTGATTTTACTACTGAAGCAAAGATGTGGCTATATATCATCACGAGCAGAGTATCCCCCTCGGGGAATGTGTCTGATGTCCCATATGCCAGGGCTTTGATGATTGCTTATATCCTGGATGACATCCCTATGAATGTCGGCCACTACATTGTGTGGGAGCTAAAGGAATACGTGCTTCGGAGGGGCAAATCTATGATGTTCCCATCGTTGATTATAGAGCTACGCCGGCGTGCACATTTTGATGAACGGGAGGGAGATCATTGGATACCGACAGACAAGCCATTCCACCCACTGAGAGTGACAGGTGCATGTAGTGTGCTGAAAACTAAAAAAAGGAAGGTCACCACCACTACTGCAGAAGACGGATCCTCCTCACAGACTGCCCCAGCTGAGGGACCTTTTAGGGAGATGAACTCCCAGCTTGCATCCATTCGGGAGTTAGTGTCACAGCTCCCTAGTGGGCCCTCACACTCCCAGCCCCCGCCCGACTATTTCTCCAGAGCTGAGATGTAGACTTACTTCGATACGCATGCTAAGATGGCAGTATCAACTGCCCAGCTCGATACCTCCTATACTAGCTTGGCCAAGGCGCATGTCGACCTCAAGTCAGATTTTGACAAAGAAAAGGAGGAGAACAAAAAGAAGGGGCAAATTCATGATAAAGATGTGGAGAGGGATTAAAGCGATCTTTAAATGGGGATAGCCGAGAAGACGGATACCAGTTCAGGATGATGAGGATAGCGAGGAGTACTCGTTTGTGACAGATGCTGAGGATGATGATGATGATACGGATGCTAATGGCGAGAGCTCTCAGTAGCACTGATTAGCCTTTTCTCCTGCAGTCTGCTAGTCTGATGCAGACCTCAGGGAGACCCTCAAACTATTGTTCTTTATTTTTGATATTGTGCAGTGGGGACACTGCAATATATTTAGTTGGGGGTGGCTTTAAGAGCATATTGTATTTGTACTATGACTTTGTGGATGTGCCCTTGTCGGGCTTCTTTATTGTATGGATATTGTGTGTCCTTGCCGGGCTTATTTTGTTAGGTCATGTGCTCTTGAGCTTGGTGTGATTAGTTTATTTTTCTTTTTCTTTCTTTACTTATTTTCTTTAGTAGCTTTTAGTTTGTATTATTTTTGCTTCTTTAGTATTAGTTGCTTTTATTTTAGTATTATCTTTAGTAGTTTTGTTCTTTTATTTTTACCTCTATGGTAGTGTTTCCTTGGGTTTTCTTTAGGCTACGGTTCTTTCCCAAGGAACATTTTTGAAGTGAACCGGGTGACTTTTCCCTATGATAGATGGCGTGACAACTTTCTTAAGGGAATTAGTCTTGTTTTGCTAGGTAGAGGCTTTTGGATTATTTGGTACTAACAAAATTAGTCTCTTGTATGTGAAATGTGAATTAAGAATACCCCTCCGAATGTTGGTTTTTAAATTGAAAATAAAAATAAAAATATACATATAAATAATAAGTGCAGGGTAAAGAATAATTTGTGTGACAAATTTTTGGCTCTTTTAGTGACTCTTTGGCTACTAGTTTGCATGATATTGCTCTAGATGCTCTTATTAAGAAGTGAACTTGATCCGTCTTGACTAGTTCATGTGCCATGTGTGTTATAGTTTGTGTAAATAATTCTTGTGTTTGCTTCATCATCTAGAACTTGCCCGGTTAGTCTTACAATGCTAATCATAATTACGGTTGGTTGGAGAAATGACCTTAGGAATTCTTTGTGTTATTTGAAAAACCTCTTTTGTCTTTCAAGCTTATCATTGCATAAATATTATCACTAGTTACCCTATTTGAGCCTTTAACCTTTTCTTTGGTCACCTCATTACAAACATTTTCCATTTTGTAAAATAATTTCCTCTTTTGAACTCGTCCCTCCTTGAACATTGAAAATGAGGCTAAAAGCCTAAGTTGGGGGTGTGGTATCAAGTTGGAAATTGGTAAGGTCGTATATTGAGTGTAGGAACCTATACCTCAAAGTGTTCACATGAAATTATTCAAGCTCCAAAAGAAAAAGAAAAAAGAGAAAACGAAAAGAAAAAGAAATATTTGTATATATATAAATATGGAGCCTTGAATAAAATTAGAGAGGTATTTAAAATGGTTCGATGTTGGTAACTAGGATCCAATGAGGGCTATGTGGTTTGAAAAGAAACAAAGGGCAACAAGAAAGAAAAAAGTGAGTAGTGTTTAAGGAGGGTGTAGTCACTTGTACCCAAATGTTTATCCAACCCTTACCTAAGACTACATTACAAGCTTAAAAATTTCTTATGGGATCTCCAACCGAATGTTCTTGAAAAGGCGATGAATTAAAATAAGTTCAAGCCTATGGCATGATATGTTGTAACACTTGAAATTCTTTGTGAGAGTGAGTGTCTTTGTGAATTTGTCCCTTGTGTTGTTCTTGTAAATATGGTGATTATGGGACTTTCTTTCTTGTGAGGGCACATGAATTAGTATGGATTGGTGAAATTGATATATCCGGAAATGAATGAGTTGAGCATATGTAGTAGAACAGTGCTTTTGAGTCACTCCTTGAGGCTTATTCTTGTCACTTTATTATTTTGAAACCCCCTTTGCACTTCTTGAAGTTTTTTATGAGGGAGTTATTCGGGTAAGATGCATACTTGAGCCTAATTATTAGTACCAACCAAATCCATAAGTATAATGCTTAGTTGGAGAATGTGATTTGTAAATGATAGCAATGCGACTTGTGCTTTAAATAGTATATCCTCATTAAGTTGATGGTTTGATTTGCTTGAGGAAAAGCAAAAGCTTTAAGTTGGGGGTGTTGATGAGTGGTGATTTTACCACTCAGTTTAGCTCTTTTTTGCTAGATTTTGCATCCTTTAATGTTAACATGAGGTCGTTTATGGTGTGTATTGTTCGTCTTTCAGGGAAATGATGCCATAAAGTGATTGGCGTTGAATTGAAGTGGAATTGAGCACAAATTGATGGAAAAAGCACAAAAGCCTTCAGTGATTCCGCACCTGCGGACTTTTGGTCGCTGGTGCGACATCGCACCTGCGAAACTTGCTCAATTGTATTGAGGCCGCACCTGCGACGTGGTATCCGCACCTGCGGAACTGCAGGTGCGGAAGTTTGGTCCGCATCCACGAAAAAGAGTGATGTCACTTGGAATCACACCTGCAATATGGAATCCGCATCTGCGGAGCCGCACCTGCGAGGAGTTGTCCGCAGGTGCGGTCAACGGGCATCAGACCTGGACAAATTTGTAAAATCACATTTTCCCAATCCCAAACCCACATATACTCGACCTAAAAAATATTTTCAATATCTTTGGACATTGTAAAACATATTTTGAGTCTTGGAGACTAAAGAAGAAAAAGTTTTGGAGCTAGGGTTTGCACACACACTTGGGATTTGAAGATTTCAACCTTGTGGTTAAGGATTTCTTACCCATTTATGTTTGTTTCTTCATTTCCTTGATTAGTATTGAATATTTAAGTGTGTAGTATTTGCTTCCAACATTTGAATCTTGTTTATGGAAATATTCATATTTAAAGTGTGGATTAAATACCTTATTGTGCTTATGTATTGAATGATTTTCATATATATATGAAGTGAGTTATTGTTACTTTAATTATTCTTGTTCTTTAATGTTTCCAAAGGGATTAGCTAACCCTAGGACTCGCCCATTAACTCCAAATTAATTTTGGAAAAGATAATTTGGGGTTGGGAAAGATTAATTAACAAGAACTTGAGGCTTTAACCCTCATTTTATAGATTCTACCTAGGGATAGGATTGAACTACTTGTAGCCATATCCGGGTGTGCGTAATCTCTTGATTGGGTTAGGAATAATTCAATTAGGAAGTCTTATTAGTCTTTGGAAAAAGCTAATTTAGAATTATTATCCGTGGCTAATTAACATAAACTCGCTCATATTTGTAAAATCGTGAAATACATTGGATCGTTACTTGAGTGTAATACCCGATGCATTCATTCTTGTTTCCATTGATCATTTTACTCGCTTTCTAGGTTAGTTTATATTTTCGCATTTAGTTATAAACATTTTCAAAACCAAAATCTATTTGTTTGGCATTGCGCGATAAGTGATAATTCTCTTACATTCATAATCGCCTCCATATTGTTCTCTGTGGGATTCGACCCCAACCTTGTTGGGTTACTATATTTGACATCGATCTCTTTACACTATTTTAAGGTGTAATTTGAGCGTATCAATAATCAAAATAAAGAAAAAAACAAAAGGTAAACAAGTCACTAAGGGGTTTTGAAAAGATATTAGCAGTATTTAAACACGTATTGCGGAAATATAAATTCGCGTCCTAATTTGGGAACCTCATTGTGTCCGAGGTAGGCCCAGCGACATGTAGATTTGGAGAAATTTAATGCCGATAACTGCCTCATTTCATTAATATAGTAAATAAGACGAACCTTTAAAACGATAACAAATAAATGAGTCACTAATGGAATTTTCCTTATTATGTTCGAATTCCAAAATGACTCTAGAAAAGAAAATAATCCTATATCTACTTGGTCCCAGAGGGACCTTCTCCAAGCTTTGCCTTTTGGGCCCCATCAATCAGATTCCCCAGGTCGCGCATGTCCGGCAGCAGATATGCCCTTGCTAGGTGTCCTCCTTCATTGCCCTCTGCATTCATATAGTCTACAACCCTTTTCCTCATCTTCCCTTCCAGTTCCATTAGACCCTGGTCAAATATTCCAACATTTCTGTCGACTTTGTAGCCATTTCCCTCCACTCATTAATTGACTCCATGTCTATCTTGTGCTGTTCCAAATGCCGGGCCTCGGACTCAAGGAATCTTTTACGTAACCTCTTATACTTCACCTGTGCTTCAATAGCTTTATCTATGACCTTATTTCCTCGACCGACCCCTGACTCGACTATTCCTGCTATGTTATCATCCAACCACGATAGGTAGAAGTACACATGACCTGCGTGGTATCGACCTGGCTCAATGGTATCCTTTTCCACAATAATCTACAAATGCCACATGTTTTGGGCCTCACATTTGTATAGAATGGCATCATCTTGAAAATCTGCTTTGTAGTGACTCATTTTGGAGACTCGCGGTATGACTTGTTTTCTCCCAGCTTGTCTCATGACTCTGATAGGAACATAGGGATATATTCCCCTTAACCCAATCAACACCAAATGCGGAACATCCCTGGATCTGATGATGAACTCGCTAGTGGGGAACCACTCGAACATCCAATGGACCTTGTCCTCGGTCTGATTGCTGAAAAAGTGTACCCAATCTATAGCATTCTCCGGTTGTGCAAACCTATCTAGAATGAAGGTCATTTTTTTTTGGATGATGGAAAGCTATGTGGTCATTCCATGGCCTTCGTGGAAATACTTGATGGTATTGGCCCCTTGAAGATGCTCCAACAACCAAATCTACAGCAGCAAAATTGCAACCCTCAAAATGTCTGAACCCCTTTCTTGCAACGGTCCAGAGCTCGGTACATTTATGCTACGATCATTGGGACAATAGTATATGTTTGTCCCTCAATTCCTTCCATTAAAGATTTGATTACCATAGCCGACCTAGTTTGAATCCTGTCTCCTTGGATTGGAAACACTATCATACCCAAAAAACAGACGATGAACACAAAAACCTAACGATGAGTCCAACCCAGGGAAGTGATGGAGAATTCGTCATGAAAAATATGATAGGATTTTCTGTGTCCATATCGTTCGTAGAGGAAGTCGAAAGGTATGTAGGACTTCTTCAGGCAGACTAAATCATCATTCTTTCTCAGACCCATGATTTTTAGAAAACTCCTAGGAGTGCGATTTTCTGGCACAAACAAACCAAAACTATCCCAGGGAAATTCAGTGAAACCTCCTATTTTCTCCAGGAGGGGAGTCATTTCTACATTGCCAAAATGGAATACGGCCCTTTCTCCATCCCAGAACATGGTATCAACCGCGATCAACATGTTATTTGGCTAGACATCCAACAAAGAGGGTAAATTTCCGAGAAGCCTCTTCATCTGATTTTTATAGCTTGGCGAAAGGGTTTCCCACCAATCTAGAAATAAAGGTGGTATGTTTCGGACCATGCCAAACCTTGGGACTTCGTGCCTCACTTTCTGTAAAATAAACAAAGTTAGACCCTTTCCTCCTCCGTTTAAACTATTTACACATTAACGATTAGCATATCGACACGTTTTCTCCAAATAATGCACATATCATGATATGGAAATCTCGACGGGCTTTGGACAAGGCTTTACTTAAAGGGTTATTATGCGGAAAACATACTAACCCCGGCTAGCTTTGAGTAAGATGTATGTACATTTATTATCAGAGTAAGGTTTTTTTCTATAGAAGTCTAGACCGGTACCCTCAAGCGGAAAACTTGAGAGGGAAAGGCACGGAACTGTCGACTGCACCGCTGATCGACTAGTTTTACCGCAAATAAGCCTTTCCAGATTTAAAGGGGTAATATAGGAAGAGCGCGGAAACTTATCAAGCGCCGCTATGGTATCGATTACGCACGAGTGGAATATGATGTCGAGCATGTATTTTATGCAAAAGGAAAATAACACATTGTCAAGTATTTTGCATGATGAAAATGATAGAATACAATATTTAATAATTGTAAAGATAGGAAAGAAAGAAATACAAGAAAGGAGTTAGTTCTCATAACAAAAAAGCGATAAAACGGGAAAGACATGACAAATGAGGGAACTTAGTGAGCATAATTGAGATAATAGCGGAGGAAATGCATGTTGCAACAAAATTAAACAAAGGATGGAAAGTAATTTCATATAAAGGGAAATGGTAAAGGGGTGTTCATGTTGCAATAACAAGGTAAAATGGGAGCGGGATATTCAAGTATTAAACAACAACAACAGCAACAACTACCCAGTAAAATCCCACAAAATGGGATCTGGGGAGGGTTATGTGTACGCAGACCTTACCCTTACCCGGATAGGGAAGAGAGGTTGTTTCCAATAGACCCTTGGCTCAGGAATACGGAAATAAAAACAAGAAAAGACAATTCATTAGTACCTTCAGCATGAAACAGGATAAAACAGCTCATTAACAACTACAGCAAAAACTGTAGGAATAGTAACAGAAGCATAAAACCGAAAGATAAATGACATGTAATAACAATAGCCAGTATCTAAGGCCCGGGGCTAAGATAAACAACAAGGATAGTGTGGACTCAACATAAACCGCAAGCCGTCTAAGATCAACCCTATCCAACCTCGCCTCACCCCAGGTATGACGTAGGGAAATCTCTACTATCCCCTAGCCTACAACCTTGATGCTCGACTTCCAGACCTTCCTATCAAGGGCCATGTACTCGAAAATCCGCAGTTGAGCCATGTCCTGCCTAATCACTTCTCCCTAATACTCTTTAGGCCGTCCTCTACCTCTTCTCGTCCCCACCACAACCAGCCACTCACACCTCCTTACCGGGGCATCAAGGCTTCTCCTCCGCACGTGCCCGAACCATCTGAGCCTCGCTTCCCAAATCTTATCATCCACAGGGGCCACACCCACCTTCTCTCGGATATCTTCATTCCTAATCAGGGATATTCAAGTATTAGCAGAATAATAAAGACACACATATCGAGAAAGACTAATTCACAAACCAAGTTCGTTAAGGTAAGAGCCTAAGGATATCCCCAGCAGAGTTGCCACGCTTCGTGCCCCCTTTTTCTCGCGAAATCGGGTTTCGACATTTGATAAATCCTTTTTGAGAAGGGAAAGGAATTGGTTATTGGGAGAGTCGCCACCTAACGGATTAAGGTGTGTTACGGAACCTATTGCAAATAACTCAGATTATACTAGTCTACATCGCCAGAGATCGGGTAAGGGCTCAAATTACCTCGAGGTTTTGGTGTTAGGAACCCCTCTAGGTCCACAACGCTGGGTCCCAGCCGAACTTAACTTGTGTGAATTAGTCTAATAAAGCAAAGAAATTGTTTAATAGGTATGGGGTCCTAAGGTTTTTATCCTATAGGGTCACCCCGTGCAGCATAGATAATACATCGTAGCTTTCCCAAGACGGGGGTGTTACTCATATTATTCAGCGGGCACAGACTATCATCTCATGCTACCCGATTACTATCTTTAAGTTTTTACCTAAAGCGCTCTAATCAATTCTAACTCGTGTCCTATGTGTGCACTACCCGTCCCTTACCTATGGTCCACGAGGCATTAGGACCTCTATTTTTTGATGGTTCTAGACTCAACTTAGGTTGCTCAAAATTGTAAAACTAAGCAACATATAAAACATATTGGACTTTTCATACAAAAACAGATAAAGGCTCGATTTAGCCTCCATACGTAGGGCAGCCAACGCACGCATACAAATTGGCATGTCAACATTTTAATCAGTTAGGGATATTGGATCCTATATACATGATTTCAACGTGATTCTGGATTTTAAAGCATGCTGACAGTTTATGCAAAGTATCTCTAGGTAATTCTGTAATGCAAACGTGCTGACAATAATTCCTAAGTGATTCTGTAATTGCCTATTGATTTCAATTAGAGCATTTGAACCTATAGGCAGGTTATCTAAGTGATTTAATCGACGATTAACAACACAAAAGCTCAGCATTATTACTTACTCCTATAGGCATGCTTTCTAGTGGTAATTAACAAGGCATTAGGAAGATTCCATTTTTTGTAGTGGCACAAATGATAATTATCCCTACGAGCGTGAGTTCTACATTTAGTAATTGAGACTGCTTATTAATGCCTAACGACATGCATATTAACTAGGCGATTGTGACAATTGATTAAGGCCTGTAAACATGATTTCTAAGCGAACAAATGTGAGTATGCTGTAATTTAAACCAGTTTATTGCATTTCCTATAGGCATGGTTTCTAATCGTGTGAAGTAAAGTAATCAAGATATTCACAAAATTTGTTTGAGCCAAAATGAAAGCCCTATAGGCAGGTTTTCTAATCATTTAAAGCAAAGTAAACAAGATATTAGCAGAATTTGTTTGAGCCAAAATGAAATCCCTATAGGCAGGTTTTCTAATATGTGATGGCAGACTTAAACATTTAGACATATTTTAGCACACAATTTATGGGCATAAAATAAAACCTATGGGCATGTTATCTAACATAATTATAGCAGAAAACCTAACGGCATGTTACCTACCCACATAATATCAAATAAATTCATGTCCCAATTTTATTATCACCCCCAATCGTTATTATGAAAATAATTATTACAGATCAGAATCAATTGAATAAATTATAGAGTAGTAAATAATAGGGAGCCTTCAGCAGGCCCAAAACAACATCTATATAGGCCAGGCCCTTCAATTCACAACTTCTCCAAAATCCAATGTTTATAGAACCACAAAGTGATTGACTCACTTCTGTTTTACAGCACAAGCATACGAAGCCCAGTCCTCTAGTGTGTCAGAGTTCCCAAGGGCTTCATGAACCCCGGGCAGTGCTCATACTAGAGTGAAAAGATCAGAATCTGCTCAAGGGAAAATTATGGACCAAATCCTGGTGTGTCAGAGTTCACGAGGGTCTCATAGGGACCCTGAACAGTGCTCACACTAAGAAGGCCAAAAAAATACTCAAATTAGTTTAGCAAAGATTTTGAGATTCAAAAGAGTGCAGGGTAGGATTTGGAATCAGGCTTAGGGGGTGGAGTCACACACAGAAATAAAGACAAACATTTTGAAACCAATAAGTTGGAAACTGAGAAGTTTGAAATTTTAACAAAGGATCAAAACATACTTCACACAGACAATAAGTGATTCAGATTAGGATAAGTTATACAGAGTAAATTCACCGAGTCAAACAACATACTAGTGATTAGTAAGAGCTAATAGCATAGTGAGCACAAAATAACATGCTAACATAATAAATTAAGGGGTACATGATAAACTGGTTTCGGGGAATGATATTAAACATACTTAAGCGGGGCACATAATTAAACAGGTTTCATTGATTAGTCTACTGAATTAAACAAGTCTAATGTACATAGAGCAATGGCGGTAATAATAGTAGCATATTGAGTAGTTAAAATAACAGAGAAGTGTAAATGACTTACTAATTCAGATGAAATAGAAAAGGTTAAGCAAAAAGGCAATGATCATCAATAGCAGCAAATAACAACGCAGATTTCTGGCCTTGGCTTCCAGCCGGCCAGGAATCAAAACAGAATATTGTAGTATAGAGTATAGAGTTTTAGTGGTGAAAGTAGTTTTAGAGTTCTTAGTCTTGTCTTTTTAAGGGAAAAGAGGGAAGGGGTTTAAATAACATTAGAATAGGATACATATATATTGAAATTATCAATCAACTTCTTTGAAGGAAAACTATGAATTATTAAGGCAAGTCAAGAAGAACGTATATAACAACAATCAAACAAGTAGGGGAATCAAAGATTCTTAGGTTTAGGGTAACAACTAAGGCAAGTAGTCGTAGACAAAATTAGTAAGAAAAATGAAATAAGAATTAAACCCTGATTTTAGGGGTAAGAAAAATTAATTGGAATAATCAAAGGAAAATCAAAATGATATGCACATAGACAAATATAGGAAAACATTGAAGAAATTTGTTTAACAAAAATAAGAACCATAACAGATCTGAACCCTAACTTTAAGGCAAATAAAATTGGTTCAGTAGTAGCACAAAAATAGAATTCACATAGACAGATATACGGGAATGTTAAGAGGACACTCAACCAAACTACAACCATAACAGATCTTTAAAAGATTTGAGCCCTAATTCTGGCGAGTAAAACCAGTACGAAAATCACCGGTAAACAGAACATTTAAGAAGATATTCAACCACAAATATAACTAGAACAAATCTTAAAAATCTGAGCCCTAATTTTAAGGCAAATAAATTAGGCAAAAACTTTTAATGAAAAAAAATCGCAAAGAGATAGAAATGCGGAACATAAATGAGTTTTTTAACAAAAAATAAGAAAAAATATAAACAGATCTTTAAAATATATAAACCCTAACTTTAGGGTAAATAAAAATAGAGAAAAAAATCTCACAAATTCGTACCCCAAAGAGATGAAAAATGGACATGGGCGAGAAAAGGGGAAGGTTCGAACCAGATTTGGTTCGAAATGAGAGAAATCGACTTTCCATGTTAGGCAAGCTACTATGTTATACCATAATTGAGTAGCCAGTAGCGAGACAAGGTGAATAAGTTAAGAAAATCATCAATCGATTCCATATAGGGTTGGAATCGAAGAAAGATTAGGGGGGGAGGGATTAAGGTGACGACGCCTAGGGTTCCATATGAGAAGAGAGGAGTGGGGTTTGAGGGAGGCGGTTTAGAGATAATGGGGGTTAGGGTTAGGGAATAGGTTAATTAAAAAAAGGGGAAGGGATGATGGCCGTTGATCTCTCGAGATCAACGACTGAGATAACAATTAGATGGGGTGGGTCGTTTAGAAACGGGTCGCGACCGGGTATTAGTCATGGGTCGTTTGGGTTTGGGTTGGGCTATTCGGGCTAGGTATTAGGTAATTGGGTTGGTTTGGGCAGCCTAGGTCCGAAAAATGATTAAGAAAAAGGGGCTATAATTTAAATACCCAATTAAATTAGTAAATAATTTGTAAACATGATAAATAAATAGTAAAAATATTATTTTTGCATAAAAATGGTTAGTAATAATTATTTAACACTATAAAAATATAAAAAGTTATTCTTTGCATAAATTAAGTAATTATAAGTATATATGAGCTATTATTGCAAAATGTGCAATTTTAGCCTTAAAAAATGCAACTGTAATTATAACAAATGCACCAAGAATATTTAAAACCTAAATGGATGTAAATGATTAAGTTAGATGATAAAATCATCATAAAATAATTTATGATGCAATTAATGAGTATTTATTAAATAAAATATAGGAATAAATTGATTTTAAAAATCTTTTAAAATTATAGAAAATTAGGAAAAATGCGTGTATGTGTTTATAAATTAAATGATGATGCTTATGTGCTATTTTGAAAGTATATATGTATAATTAAAAAATATGAGGGAAAAATTAGGTATCAACAACCTGTGCAGCTCAATAGCATAAACACGTACACGACTACAAAAATCTATGTACGAAGTACAGGTAAGGACATCAGTGTTATAACGATCCGACCAATTGTTTTGAGCATTGGAATTCCGTTTAGTGGTTTAAGGCTTTGAGACGCTTCGTATTATATATTATGATTTTTGTGTGTGGTCGGATTCAATTTTCAAATGATTCAAGATTGATTTGAAAGAGTGATTGATGTTTTAGAAGCTTAAGTGGTAAAGGTTGACGTGAGTTTGACTTTTGTGTAGAAGAATCTATAATGGTGTTTTGATAATTCTAATAGCTTCGTATAGAGATTTTGGACTTAGATGTATGCCCAGATTTAGATTTGAAGGTCCGTAGGTTAGTTTGATACATTTTGACGAAAGTGAGAAAGTAGAGGGTTTGGAAGGTTGAGAGGTTTGACTGGGAGTTGGCTTTGGTTATATCAGGTTCGGATTGTGATTTCGAGAGTTGGTATAGCGCCTTTGTGTCATTTTAGACTTGAATGCAAAATTTGATGTCATTCCTGGTTGATTTGATATGATTCAATGCGAGTTGTAGAAGTTGAAAGTTCATTAGCTCATTAGGCTTGAATTGAGTGCGATTCGTAGTTTTGGTGTTGTTTTATGTGATTTGAGGCCTCGAGTAGGTCTGCATTATGTTATGAAATTGTTTGTATGTTCAGACAGGATCGCGGGGACCCGGGTGTGTTTTGGATGGGTTATGGGCCACTTTCTCATGTGTTGAGATGCTGGTTTTGTTATCTGATTTTGTTCATCGTGTTCCCGTCTATGGGTTAGAGTTCATGTAGTGTAATTTGGATGGAGGAAATATTTTTTCTTCGCGTTCGGGAATATGTGTACGCGTTCACGAAGCTTGGAAGACTTTTGTCTTTGCGTTCGTATGTTGTGGTCCTCGATCGCACTGAAGGTAAGGCTAGAAGGCCATCAGGATATTTCTCTTCGCGTTCGCGAGTACGCAGACGCGTTCGCGAGTACGCAGACGCGTTCGCGTAGAGTCTGAAGATCTTGGTCACTGCGTTCGTGACCCTAGTGTCGCGTTCGCAGAGCACAATTTGGCAGCTGATGGATTTTGTTCTTCGCGATCACGAAGTATGTTCCACGATCGTGATTTATTATATTTGGGCAGAATATAAAAGTACTCTATGTCAGGGGCTTTGTTATTTTCATCACTTTTTGGGTTACAGAGCTCGGATTTGGGCTATTATGGAGGGTATTTTCATCATTTGAATTGGGGTAAGTATACTTGACCCAGATTTGATAATTTTCATGATTCAATCTTTACTTTTTATCATTAAATTAGCAATTCGAATTGGAGAATTGAGAATTTTGTAAAAACATTCTAAAATATTAAATGAGGATTTGGAGGCTGATTTGATGTCGGAATTGGATAATTTTAGTATGGTTGGACTCGTATCAATATGGGTGTTCAGATTTCGTCGGGTTTCGAGGTGCGAACCTGAGGATGACTTTTTGGGTAGACTTTTTAGTTTTCATTAAAGATCCAAGCTTTATTATCCGATATTATTTCCTATGGGTTTTGTTTATAATATTAAGTTATTTTGGCTAGATTCGAGCCGTCCGAAGGTTGTTTCACATGAGAAGGTCCTTTTAGAATATTTGTAACGACCCGACCAATCGTTTTGAGCTCCAGCGCGTTGTCCGGTAGTTTAAGGCAATCAACAACTGCACTTCAGGTATTATGACTTGTACGCATGGCCGAAATCAAATTCCGGGAGTTAGGAGTTTATTTGTAAAGAGAATTCTCGTTTCGGAAGCTTTAAGTTGGAAGAATTGACTAATATTGGATTTTTGAGTAAACGACCTCAGAATCGGGATTTGGTAGTTCCAGCAGGGTTGTATGATGATTTCAGACTTGGCTGTATGTCCGGATCGGGTTTCTAGAAGACCCGGGACTGTTTCGGCTCCCATTGTGGGAGTTAGCATTTTGGAAGGATTTCATAAGTCTGGGTTGAAGTGTATTTTTGTGTTATCGATGTCCATTTAGGATTCCGAGTCTGGGAATGGCTCCGTATGGTGATTCTGGTATTGGGAGCGCGATCAAAAGTAAATTCGGAGGTCCATGGGCCGTTTTGGAGTCATTTGGCTAAAGTTAGAAATTTTAAGGTTTTTGAGAAGTTTGACCGAAGGTGGACTTTTTTTTATCGGGGTCGGATTATGATCTTAGAAATTGGAGTAGGTCCCTAAAGTCAAATATGACTTGTGTACAAAATTTGGGGTCAATCGGACGTGAATTGATAGGTTTCAACATCGAATGTTGAAGTTGGAAATTCTAAAGTTCATAATGCTTGAATTTGAATGCGATTCATAGTTTTGGCATTGTTTGATGTGATTTGGGCCTCGAGGAGGTCCGCATTATGTCTTGGAACAGGTTGGTGTGATTGGACGGGGTCCCGGAGGCTTCGGGTGGATTCCGGGTGGTTAACGGATAAAAAATGGAATTTGAGGAAGGGCTGAAGCAGCTGAGCTTCTGGAATGATCGCACCAATAAAGAGGGCCGCAGGTGCGAGATCCATAGGAGCGGGAAAGGACTCGCAGGAGCGGATTTTACTGGGGAAGGCGTGGACCGCATATGCGGTCGAGATTCGCAGAAGTGGAACCGTACCTGCGCGCGGGGAGCTGCAGATGCGGAGTTGAGAGGCCTTGTGGAAGACCGCAAAAGCGGTAGTTAGGGTCGCACCTGTGGAACCGCAGAAGCGGTCAAGTGACCCCATGTGTAGAAAGGCTGCAAGCAGTGAGGTTCTTTGAAAATCGGGGTTTGGCTTATTTTCACCCTATTTCTTTCACGATAGCCGATTTTGGAGCAACTTTGGAGTGCTATTTTCATCACCAATCATGAGGTAAGTGGTTTCCACTAGTTTTGAGTTAAATACATGGTTTATATATGATTAGTATGGAAATTTGTAGAAATTTAAGATTTTGAGGAAAACCTAGAAAATTGGTATTCTTGGATTTTGACCACAATTTTAGGCATGCAATTGAGAGTAAATTATATATTTGAGTTCATGAAGTTGTGGGTAAACTTTATCTTCGATAAGTTTTGGAATTTGGGCACGTTGGCCTGAGGGTGATTTATATCGACTTTTTGATTGGGGTTAGAAATTGTTATAGATTGAATCGTTATAAGTAATTGAGTACACATTTATGGGTTTGCATAATTATTTACTAGTTTTGGGGAGTTGTGCATCAATTTGAGTCATCAGAAGGCCTTGGAAGCCGGTTATGGAACTTCAGAGCGAGGTAAGTCTCCTTTTTAACCTTGTAAGAGGTAATTGTCCCCATATGTGAAAAGATTATTTATGTGTTACTATTTGTGGGGGAAGGGGGGGGGTGGAGGTCTACGTACGCACGAGGTGACGAGAGTCCGTGCGTAGCTTCTAGTTATGCCTCTATCCGGGTAGTTTTAGGCTCACATCATGCTTTGTTGTTATTATACTGGATTTGTGTTTATTGTTTGTTTTGAGAAGGAGCTACATTGAGCATGCTTATTAAATAATTTGAAAGGAGTCAAAAATTGTTATCCAAAAATGGAAATCTTGAAAGTTTTCACTGAAATTTCACATTTTGAAAGGAAATGGGAGAATATTTAATAAGTTGAGAATTCTATTTTTTTTAACCATGTCGCATGTATGTTTCACGAGTGGGGTATAAATTTATATTTATATTTGCATGTATGATTCGCGAGCGGGGACCGTGTGGCATGTACGATTCGCGAGCGGGAAAATTGATGCATCTATGGTTCGCGCCGTTCGACCCTTCGGCAGTGCACAATTTACATTTATGTTAGATCGGGCCGTATGACCTCGACATTATTTGCGCATGCTATTTGCTTGGTACTTTCCGTGATTTGAGCTGCTTAATTTCCTTGAAAAATAAATTATCAACTGAAATGACGGAGACTGAAATTTACTTATGACAGAAGCCATCACTTTCTTTGTTACCTGTTATTTAACTATGACATCCATGCTTAGCGTCTCATATATTTATATTAACTTGACCTCTAGTAAGTGTCAAAGTCGACCTCTCATCACTACCTCTTCGAGGTTAGGCGGGATCTTACTTACATGTTGTTTTCATACTCATACGACACTTGTTGTACATTTTTGATGTACAAGTACATGTATGGATTGTGGCCTCGTGGGCGCATCACCATGGTTGGTACGTGGACTTAGGTGAGCTGCATCTTATGAGACGATCTGCAGCTAGCAGAGTTTCCTTCAGACGTATTGTATTTTCTCTTCTGTCCAGTTTGTATTTCGCTCGATTATTGTATTACATTTTAAACTCCTAGAAATTGCTCATGCACTTGTGACGCCGGATTCTGGAATGACTATGGATTTATTCATTATTTGAATTGGTTAAAAAATAATATTTGTTTACTCAGTGGAAGTCCGTTATTTACTAATCCCTCCGTTCCAATTTATGTGAACCTGTTTGACTGTGCACAGAGTTTAAGAAAAAATGAAGACTTTTGAAATTTGTGGTCCTAAACAAATAAAAAAGGGGCCCAAAGTAATTGTGTGATTATAAAAGCTTCTCATTAAGGGTAGAATTATAAGTTTAAGCTAAGTTGTTTCCAAATTTAGAAAGGGGTCATTCTTTTTTGAACGGACCAAAAAGGAAATAGGTTCACATAAACTGGAACGAAGGGAGTATTTAATGTAATGAAAGGAAATGATTTCGAAACTACTAAAATAAGAATTTAATTAACTTCCTGGTGTTGGATTTCCTGACAATGGTGTCCGGCGCCATCACGAACTTTATTGGATTTTGGGTCGTGACAACATGGTATCAGAGCACTACGTTCCCTTAAGTCTCACGAGTCATGATCAAGTCTATTAGAGTCTTGCGGATCGGTACGGAGACGTCTGTATTTATCTTCGAGAGGCTACATGACTGTTAGGAGTACTTCCCTTCTTGATTCCTCATCATGAGATTTGATTCCTTTGAGGCTTATGTCTACGTTTCTTTCCTACTCAATCTTATGCGAAGCGCTTGGTATGGACTGGGAATTGAGGAATTGTAATGGTACTACAAATGTGGAGGGGGATGTTTCTCCCTACATAGTCGTTTGGGCTATTGTCGTTGCCTTGCGGAAGGATATTCTGTCATTTCAGCTTGGTAGTTGCATTTCTGAGGGCTTTGAGGCTATGCACATTTTTCTATGATGCTCATGATTGGTTATCGCACGGTATTGAGGTGATGGTAGGATGTTTGCCCATGTTTCGGGGCAGAGGATGACTTGAAAGGAGGTCTACTCAGAGTACGATTCAGGGACTCAATATTTTATTTTCGGCGGAGGAAAGGCAATCAGACTATAAGTGTTCAAGTTTGGGTTGATAGAGTAACGAGACTTGGTATTTCGAGCGTGGTGGAATCTTCATCTGCGATGTGGTGTTTTCGTCCTTGATTGAATAGAATGTGTTAAATTCACCGGTGTTGTGGTTTTCTTCAATTCACCTTTTGATCAAAGTATTGTGAAATAGTGTCAGGGAATCGTCTGCTAGAGATCGAGGTGTGCTGTGGTTTAGGATCGGATCGGTGTTTCTAATGTAGACGACTCGAGAAAGATGATCTTTGGAAAGGTTTAAAGTTGTGGTGATCTGCTGGTTTAAGTGCTACAGAGATAGATATTGATTTGAGGCAACGACTGGGCAACATATGATGAGGAAAGATATGTGGGAAGTGTTGGGCAATGGTTAAATTTCCAGAAGGCCATGTGTAAGAAGCAAAGGTCGAGTAGTTGTTTAAAAGAGTGAGCTTGAACAAAGTGGGAGAGTGGCAGAGTAGCATATGGGGTCAGTGGCAGGGTAACCACACACCAGGAGGAAAGTTTAGAGTGATTTGGTAATTTTGGTGGACAGTGATTGGGTCCACAGGCTCAAATTGAAATATTGGCTATCATATGGCAGGAGATTAGATGCAACAGAAAGGAGTTGTTTGATATGAAGAAGGATGAAATACAACTTTGAATTGGAAGATATTGTCGCACATTTAGTTGATGTCCATAAGAAGTGGACGGACTAGTACATTTGGTGAATGAGCACGAGTTCAGGATGGGTTGTCGATGTCGTAGTGATTATAGCCTGTGCAGCGACATTGAAAGATGTCGGCATGTAATGTCCACAAGTGGGTCATCTCCTCTAAGAAGGCTAACGGTCGCGTGGTGTTGACAAAGCTTCTACGAAGGATTCTACCGGCTATCTAGTAAGGGGTCGAATATGTGAATGTGGTTAGTGATTCAGGGTGTTCATGAAAGGTCAAACAGAAGGATTTCGAGGAACTTGGGAGGATTGGTTGTGCAAAGTCATGTCAACAATGAAGAAAGAATCTTGGTGAGTTCCAGAGTTGTGTAGTAGTAGCTTAAGGCTAAGTGGGAGATTCCCACCGCCTACGATTAGGTTGCGTGATTATCTACTTGTGAGGTTTCGGGTTGACGGTGTACTGGTGAGTTAATGCAGTTAAGGGAAAGGAACATAAATGGTAATTTGAGAAAAGGAATTGATAAGGTGTGCTATAGTTGGCCTTATTGACTCATGTTCGGGCTTTGGAAGATTCAGGACTTATGCTTCATACATAGGTGATTTACAAGGGAAGTTCAGGTGCTTTATTAGGATGGGTGTTCATGTGCCAGCGGAGACCTGGAGTTGATTATATTCGGGACCAAGACAGAGTGGGTGACTCTCAACAACGGTCCTAGTGAATTCAAAGGTTAGAATGCGGTGCCTAAGGATTTCAAACCCGCGGTATGGTTAAGAATCGGGATTTTGTAGCGGAGTATAAAAACAGGCATAGAATGTTCTATGATACTATCGACTTGCCGAGTAGCATTTAGAGGGAAGAAGAGAAAATAACTTCGGATTCGTAGAGGGACTACAGAATGGGTGTACCGGTTTAAAAAGCGAATGTGCGTGCAAGGTGGGTATGAAACGGTTCATTGGCTTGGAGACAATATGGTCTCGTAGAATGGGGTCACTCAAGACTAGTGCGGGTTTAGGTTTGTGATCTAAGGAATGAAGCTATTATTATTTCTAAGACGACTAAGGATAAATTAGAAGAAGTTAGATTGGTTAGCCATGGTGATATTGGCATATTGATAGCAGTGATCAGTTCCTTCAGCGTGGCTAAGTTATGCATGTGATTGGTTACGGTGCGTGTGAGTGGTTGTCGGCTGTCGTAATTTATTTTATTTGGAAGCATCCAAGTATTTTGGTCAATTATGTGTAGGCGGATCCCAAAAAGGTTATGGTGGTTTAGACCACTACTTGAGGAATTATATATTCTACAGTTATGGGAATTCATTCGCGTGTGGTTATGGTTCTCTTGGAAGGAGCTAAGTGAAAAGTTTCCATATGATGAAGTGTTTACCCCATTAGTGGTTCAGGAGTTATAAGGTTCATGTTTTGCGATGGCATATTGGCATGTTAGGTGTAGTGAGCAGTATGAAATTTGAAAGTGAGGATCATGGTTGTGGTTCGGTGTTGGCAAAGATGTCACGAGCTCGGATAAGAAGGAAAGTGATTTGAATGTTTAGTGTAGGCTGGTATTGCCTTCAGCGTCATCTCAGATCGGTGTTTTGGGAAAGAGTCCTTGCATCCTGATTATGGATTCTTGATTTGCTTTACAACATTAGTTCGGCCGGTGGT
Source organism: Nicotiana paniculata (assembly GCA_005239505.1). NCBI lineage: Eukaryota > Viridiplantae > Streptophyta > Magnoliopsida > Solanales > Solanaceae > Nicotiana > Nicotiana paniculata. The sequence goes on from ML317311.1 coordinate 63,324, forward strand.
ATAGATGTGCAGACAGGATGCCTTGTGCGGAAGATCGTGGAAGCATATCTCACGGGAAGATTGTACAAGAGTGCCATTGTAGTCACTCGATTGATTCTAGATTTAAACCAAGTATGAAGAATGTGGTAATATCGCCTATTTGAGAATTTATGCCTGGAGGGCGTTCGGTTCGTTTGGTTTCGGAATGTGGGAGTTTGCTCCGGTTATGAGGGTTATTCTGGTGTGTTATGGGAAAAGGGGGTTATTAGGGACCCTTGAAAGGATTATTAGCCTAGTACGATGCGATCATAATCAGCTTGAGGTTTGTGGATGGATTTAAATATGAATATGGGCTCTATGTCAGCCAGATGTGTTCATTTCAGTATAATGCTTCTCATGGAGAAGTATCAGAACATTGGATTTTGTTTCGTCGTTGGCTATTTCATGTAATATTATGTCCCAGTCGTGCTTAAGTTTTGTACCTTATGGCGCTATATATCTACTTAGGCACTTAGTGTTGCTCGTGACCGATATACAATATTTCATAATAGTGAGAAGTTTAGCTCGGTGTGTATCTCATTATGTGAATTTTATGTGTAGATCGGGTGGCGCGCCTACATAGGTATGTCATTTGGATCGGGTGGCTCACCACCACGGGTATGTTATTTGGATCGGGTTGCACACCGCAACAACGTGATGTTGAGTGTGATTCTTTATATTCTATTTTTGTGTGTTTTGTTTCCCATTTTCTGAGGAAAGTTCACATTAGTTGCTTGGGTTGAGTAGTCCCTTCCAGAGTTCGTTTTCCTTATGTAACACATTCGACTTGGTAGCCTACTGGCACATTGTGGCGTCATATGAGACTTTTACGTGTCTGGGGTGGCTTACGACCTGTTCGTACTGGGTGAGACAAGATTTTTGGATCTGGGATCAGTACAATCAGATTATGTGAAGTGCATTAAGAAGCAAATGTCATTATTTGGTCCATGAGGATGTAATGGTTTTTGTTAGGAGTATAGACTCAATGATTTGTTGATTCAGCAGTTGGTAATGAATTCCTACACATCTCTTCCGTCGTGGCAGTATTGCAGAGGCATAGACCATGATTTACATATTTCATGAGGTGCATTGAGAGCGTCAGATTCGTGGAATTTCGTCTATTGTTGTTGGAGGATGTTGTTATGGCCATGTGTATTATGCAATGCATAGTGTGAATTCGACAAGGGTATGGAATCATGTATCAGTGCATTCTGTAGTTATTGATTCGGCGTTCGTATTATGAAAGCAGGCCCAGTGCAGGGTTCAAGATGTTGGAATTTTGCTCTAAGCCTTATTTGACTAAAGGAAAGAGGGTATCTTCTGATTTGATCGAGCTAGTATGCTCAACTAATTGGTGGTAGCACAGGTAGGTGCACGAGGTGTTAAACAGTGATTTTGGACAACTCCAACGCAGTTCTTATCACGTTCGAGGATGAACGTATGTTTAAGTGGGAGAGAATGTAACGACCCCACCGATCGTTTTGAGTTGTAGCACGTCGTCCGGCAGTTTGAGGCCATGAGCAGCTTCATAGGTATTATGACTTGTACGCATGGCCGGAATTTAATTCCTGGAGTTTGGAGTTGATTTGTAAAGAGAATTCTCGTTTCAGAAGCTTTAAGTTGGAAGAATTGACTAAGATTGGATTTTTTAGTAAACGATCTCGGAATTGGGATTTGAAAGTTCCAACAGGTTCATATAATGATTTCGGACTTGGCTATATGTCCGGATCGAGTTTTTGGATGACACGGGAGTGTTTCGGCGCCTATTGTGGGAGTTAGCATTTTGGAAGGATTTTATAAGTCTGGGTTGAAGTACATTTCAGCGTTATCGATGTTTGTTTGGGATTCCGAGTCTAGGAATGGCTCCGTATGGTGATTCTGGTATTGGGAGCGTGATTGGAAGTAAATCCGGAGGTCCGTAGTTCGTTTTGGAGTCATTTGATTAAAGTTAGAAATTTGAAGGTTTTTGAAAAGTTTGACCGGAAGTGGAATTTTTTATATCGGGGTCGGATTCCGAACCCGTAAGTTAGAATAGGTCCATAATGTCAAATGTGAATTGTGTGTAAAATTTGGGGTCAATCGGACGTGAATTGATAGGTTTCGGCATCAAATGTTAAAGTTGGAAATTCTAAAGTTCATAAATCTTGAATTTGAATGCGATTCATGGTTTCAACATTGTTTAATGTGATTTTGGTCCTCGACCAGGTCCGTATTATGTCTTGGAGCAGGTTGGTGTGATTGGATAGCGTCCCGGGGGCCTTGGGTGGATTCCAGGTGGTTAACGGATCGAAAATGGAATTTGAGGAAGGGCTGAAGCAGCTCAGCTTCTGGTGTGATCGCACCTACGTAAAGAGGGCCGAAGGTGCGAGATCTGCAGGATCGGGAAAGGACTCGTAGGAGAAGATTTTTCTCGGAAGGCGTGGACCGCAGATGCAGTCGAGATCCGCAGAAGCGGGACAACACCCTGCGCGCGGGGAGCCGTAGATGCGGAGTTGAGGGGCCTTGTGGAATACCGCAAAAGCGGTAGTTGGGGCCGCAACTGCAAAAACGGTCAAGTGACCATATGTGCAAAAAGGTTGGAGGCAGTGAGGTTCTTTAAAATAGGGGTTTGGCTTATTTTCACCCTATTTCTTTCATGGGAGCCTATTTTGGAGCAACTTTGGAGTGCTATTTTCATTACCAAGCATGAGGTAAGTGGTTTCCACTAGTTTTGAGTAGAATACAAGGTTTATATATAGATTAGGATGGAAATTTGTAGAAATTTGGGATTTTGAGGAACACCTAGAAAATTGGTATTCTTGGATTTTGACAACGATTTTATATATTTGAGTTCGTGAGGTTGTGGGTAAACTTTGTCTTCGAAAAATTTCGAAATTCGGGCACGTGGGCCCCAGGGTGATTTATATCGACTTTTCGATTGGGGTTAGAAATTGTTATAAATTGAATTGTTATGAGTAATTGAGTACACATTTATGGGTTTGCATAATTATTGACTAGTTTTCGGGTGTTGTGCATCAATTTGAGTCATCATAAGGGATTGGAAGCCGGTTATGGCATTTCGGAGCGAGGTAAGTCTCATTTCTAACCTTGTAAGAGGGAATTGTCCCCATAGGTGAAATGATTATTTATGTGTTACTGTTTGTGGGGGGGGGGCTACGTACGCACGAGGTGACGAGAGTCCGTGCGTGTCTACTAGTTATGCCTCTGTTCGGATAGTTTTAGGCTCACATCATGCTTTGTTGTTATTATACTTGATTTGTGTTTATTGTTTGTTTTGAGAAGGATCTAGATTGAACATGCTTATTAAATAGTTTGAATGGAGTCGAAAATTGTTACCCAAAAGTGGAAATCTTGAAAGTTTTCACTGAAATTTGACATTTTGAAAGGAAATGGAAGAATACTTTATTAAGTAGAGAATTATATTTTTTTAACCACGTCGTAGATATGATTCGCGAGTGGGGTATAAATTTATATTTATATTTGACCGCGTCGCATGTATGATTCGCGAGCGGGACCGTGTCGCATGTACGATTTGCGAGCGGGAAAATAGATGCATCTATGGTTCGCGTCGTTCGACCCTTTGGAAGTGCACAATTTACATTTATGTTGGATCGGACCGTATGATCTCGGCATTATTTGCGCATGCTATTTTCTTGGTACTTTCCGTGATTTGAGCTGCTTAATTTCCTTGAAATATAAATTGGGAACTGAAATGACGGAGACTGAAATTTACTTATGAAAGAAGCCGTCACTTTCTGTGTTACCTGTTATTTAATTATGACACCCATGCTTAGCGTCTCATATATTTATATTAACTTGACCTATAGTAAGTGTCAAAGTCGACCTCTCGTCACTACCTCTTCAAGGTTAGACGGGATACTTACTGAGTACACGTTGTTTTCGTACTCATACTACACTTGCTGTACATTTTTGATGTACAGGTAAATGTACGGATAGTGACCTCGTGGGCACAACATCATGGTTGGTACGAGGACTTAGGTGAGCTGCATATTATGAGACGAACCGCAGCCAACAGAGTCTCCTTCAGACGTATTGTATTTTCTCTTGTGTGCAGTTTGTATTTCAGACAGTTATTGTATTACATTTTGAATTCTTAGAAATTGCTCATGCACTTGTGACGCCGGGTTCTAGAATGACTATGGGATTTATTCATTATTTGAATTGGTTAAAAACATATTTGTTTACTCAGTGGAAGTCCATTATTTACTATTTAATGTAATGAAAGGAAATGATTTTGAAACTACTAAAATAAGAATTTAATTAACTTCCTGGTGTTGGCTTGCCCGACAATGGTGTCCGGCGCCATCACGACCTTTATTGGATTTTAGCTTCTGTGAGGTAAGTATCTTGCCTAACTTTGTATGGGGGAAATACCCCTTAGGATTTGGGATTTGTTATATTATTTGAATTATGTGAAAGACGTTTCGCGAGGTGACGAGTGCGTACTCAGAATTATATGTTTAAATTGACCAGTTTAGACTATTAAGCTTCTTTTATGTATTTATGTGAAGTTGTTAGCTCATATTATATCTTTTATTTCTCAAGTTTCTCTCACATGCTCTATTTGAAGTTGTTAGCACATTGTCATATTTTTTACTTGTCACGTTTACTCTTATATGCTTTATTTGAAGTTGTTATCTCTTTTATTATTATGTGATTTCCTTTATTGTTGAGTTGTCCTTAATTGGAATTGTTGTTACATGATATCCTTTTGTTTCCAGGTTATTCTCACGCATTTAGACGTAGTTGCTAGTCCATGTCACCTCTTCATTGTTAGCTTGTGTTGTACACTCGAATTCGAAGTTTGCTGTTTCATGGAAATACCTTCATTATTGAGTTTATTCTTAAGTAATTAATTGAAGTAGAAGTTATTGAAAGCCATTAACCCATTTTAGTTGAAGTTGTTGTTTGATGGAGTATTGTTCATTGTTGAGTTATTTTTCCCATTTCATGTTGCTTCTATTGAGATTCTCTTACATGTCATGGTTGAGCCGTGGGCTATGTGTTGTGGTGATATTGGTATTGTTATTTTAGAAAGGTTGTGGCCTATGGGCACTGGTGGTACGAGTTGATATGTCATGTTGTTGTTTTGTTAGTACATGTGAATTTATTGTGTGGATTGATGGTTGTTATGCGGAGCATAGGGGTGACATCTCACTGTTGTGGTTATGCGGAGTATAAGGGTGGCATATCACTATTATATGGATGTCTATTGTGTTAAATGTCTAGGAGGAGCGATAAGGGTGGCTATTATGACATTATCAATACGGAGGGATAAAGGTGGCTATGTCAGAGATGATATGTGATGGACTGGGAGGTTTATGCTGATGATATTCGTGTGATGCTGTGATTTTACTTGTGTATGTCATACACCTTAGGTGACTTATGGTGTTTCTTGCAATGAGCTACTCATTGTATTTTATATTACTTGTTGACTTGTACTATAATAGTACACTCGCACAAGAATACACTGTAGCATGCCACTTATACCAATTAAGGAGTATGAAACTTGAGATTTTTGTTGATCATGCCCATGTATTCTTGTATTAACTGCTTTCATTGTGATAGTGATCCTGTGATCATGCCAGTCCGATTGTGATATTTGCACATGAGTTTTCCATGCGGCTGTGATTAGTAATGTGGGCACAAGGTGGTGTGAGTATATGATTTGTGGTTTGAGACTCGTTACTTGTGATTATGAGATGAGGTATCTCGGAATAAATCATTGTGAGACTTGTATTAGAACGGTTTGATTAATTTGTCTTCATTTTTTTCCTTATTGGTTTCACTTGTACTTTAACGGTGTCCGTATTACTTTACTACTTATAACACATGTTGATTCTTGTTTCCATTTACTGATTCCTGCTTTTATTATTAGCTTTATACTTATATACTGCACATGTTATTTTGACAAGTAGGTGTCTTGATTTATACCTCGTCACTACTCCCCCGAGGTTAGTCTTGATACTTATTGGGTATCAATCGTGGTGTATTCATACTACACTTCTACACATTTTTGTGCAGATCCATGTATTAGAGATATCAAACTCTGGCAGAGTTAGCTTATTGATCGCGAGGATTCAAGGTAGAGCTTTTTGGTCGTCGCAGTCCCTCAGAGTCCTTTCCCTTTTTATTGTAGTGTCAGCTTGTTATCCGAACAATATTGTATTTCGATTTTGAGACCTTTCTATATATTCAACTAGATTTCGTGACTTTGTATTACCTAGTCTTGGGAGGTTGTTGGGATTATTGCCGGGTAGGCTTATTCACCTTTGTTTCGGTTTTTTTATTAAACTTTGTTTTAAAATATCACTATTAAACTGGCTTAATTGTTATAAGTAATCAGCTTACCTAGTCTTAGAGACTAGGTTCCATCACGACGCCTAAGGCAGGATTGCGGTTTGTAACAAGTTAGTATCAGAGCTCTAGGTTTATAGGTTATACGAGTCAAGAGCAAGTTTAATAGAGGTTTGTAGATCGGTACAGAGACGTTTGTACTTATCTTTGAGAGGCTACAGAACTATTGAGAAGATTCCACTTCTTTCATTCCTATCGTGTCAGTTTGTTGATTTAGAAATTTGAGCCTTTGTATCTCTATTCTCAGACAAATGGTAAGGACGCACGCTACTGGATCAGCCAAGTAGATACCTGAACCCCTGCTAGAGCCGCGAGAGGCTTAGAGGACGAGGAAGCACACGTGTCGCAGCTAGAGCACCTACCAGAGCAGCAGTTGAGGAGCCACCAGTAGCCTCGATCAGAGGACGGACATAGAAGGCTCTTGGTGTTACCCATGAACTTCAGGAGACTTTAGCATAGTTCCATAGCATATTTGGTACATTGTCTCAGGTGGGATTGATTTTCATTGCACCAGCAACTTCACATATTGAGGGAGGAACTCTGAATCCTACCGCCTGTACTCCAAAGCAGCATGCTCATGTTGGTCATACTATGGGTGTTGTGCCGGTACAACATAATATTCCGGTTCAACTTAAGGTCGGGGGGGGGGAGGGGGCATCATAGGAGGAGCAAAAGAGGCTTGAGAGGTTCAAGAAGTATCGTCCACCTACTTTTAGTGGCATAACTACCGAGGATGCACAGGGATTTCTAGAGAAGTGTCACCATATTCTATGCACCATGGGTATTGTGGGGGTGAGCGGAGTTGCGTTTACTACATTTCAGGTGTCGGGAGAAGCATATCAGTGGTGACAGATTTATGAGTTCACTTGGACTCAGTGTTTAAAGATGTTTTAAGGGAGTTTCGGCCTCAGACCCTCATGGATGTGTAGCGTACGAAGTTCGAGCAGCTGTGTCAGAGCACTATGAAAGTGTTGGAGTATGCCATCAGGTTTAGTGATTTATCCCGTCATGCACCTACTTTGGTACCTACAATCAGAGAACGAGTTCGCAGATTTATCGAGGGGCTCAATTATGGTCTTAGATTCAGCATGGCTTGGGAGTTGGAGACTAATACTCCATTTTAGTAGGTTGTGGATATTTCCAGGAGGTTAGAGCGTATATGGGATGGGGAGAGGGAGGATAAGTAGGACAAGAGGTCTCTAGGTTCTGGAAGAGTTAGTGGATTCTACTCTTCAGCTATGAGCTATCACGGTGGAGGCTCGAGCAGTCCATCTATCCAGTTTGCACTTCAGACTACTCGTGGTGCTCCAGTTAGCCAGGGACCTCAGGGTACTCATATAGGGTAGTCATCCTTTAGTGTACCACCTGCACAAGGTTCTTACAACGGCTGCTCCAGTTATCCGGCACTGACTCAGTACAACAGCCACACCCGTAGAGGGGTTGTTTTTAGTGCGGCAATACCATGGAAATCATGAGATATTTTCCCAGACTCAGAAGAGACGGATAGCATTAGAGCACTCAAGTTATAGGCTCCATTACATTTGCTACTCCACCTCCACAACCAGTTAGGGTTGAAGGACAGGCGGTAGAGGTCATCCTAGGGGCAGGCCAAGCTCGTTGATATGCTTTCCATGGTAGGGTTGAGGCTGTTGCACCAGATGGTGTCGTTACTAATATGGTTTCGATTTGTCATAGAGGATCACCAGTCTTATTTTGATTCGGTTCTGTTTAATGGAGTGAGTCCTCCTATCTTGCGTCATATATAGGCGTGTTTCGTGATTTTTGTACTCTACTTATGTGTTTAACTCTGTTCGGAGACTCTATAGTGGTTGCCGTTTCTATCATTTTGGTTTGTTCATTATTGGGAGCTATGAGACTAGGAACTTTCTATTACTCATTACGGTAGGTTTTGATATGATTTCTGGATGGTTTGGTTACGATTTGTGATTTATGTGCTATACCGGTATAGGAAGTTCGTTAAGTGTTGTGATTTTATCTCCCGATATGAGTTAGTGGAAGGTTTCAGTTGGTGTGATGTGTATTCTACTTGTGATTCAGAGATGAGGATGGGATTCTCGCACTTTCGTGTAGTTTGATATGTTTGAACCAGGCTATGTGCCGGGTGGAGTTATAGTAGGATGAGATACTTATGATTATTTCACATGTTTTGATTCTCCCTTGTGGAGTTGATTTGTAGTATGTTACTGATGGGTAGTTGTACCTATTGGGCTTGTTTGATAGTTCCCTCGTATGTTTCTCTTTCCATATTCAGTCATGTTCGTGTTGTGCTTATTGGGTTTAGCTTGCGAGGTATGTGCTAGGTGGCGTTGGGTGTGACCTATTTATTTGGGTGAGTGTTATGAGGTCTTCATGTTTCTTGCACCATTATCAGCGTTGTGAAGGTTTGGTACAAGGTTTTAGCCATTGTGAGGTTATTTACCGGTGCTGCATTTGATTATGGGAAGCTATTGTGGTCAGAGATGTTGTTATGGGCATGTGGGTGATGTATTACGCCGGTTGGTCATCCTTGTGGGTGTATGCATGAGCTTTGGCAGCTGGTTGAGGTTGATACAATGTGTTTATGTGGGAATCGAGTCTTGGGGAAATGATCGGATGGTGAAAAATTTGGTACTAAGGCTTATTGGTGTGGGTGGAAGGAATAATCTTCAGTTAAGATTGTGCTGTCGGGCTTATGTGGATTACAGTGACGTGGGATCACCCACGGGTATTTGTATGGAGTGTTTATTTAGTGATTTTGTGGCTTCGGAATGGTTCATTGTCACGGCACAAACCGATGGGCCGCGACGGGTGCCCGAATCCTACATATCGAACATCCTTAAGCATGCATTTAAGATATAAACGTGAATAACATACGTGAGGGAAATCTATCCAAAAGACATGTGTACATATATATGCGGAATACAGTGGGCAAGCCGGCAAGGCTGATATAGACAACTATATACCCAAAACTAAAAGCCGACAGGGCCCCATATTATCCAAATACATAACAGTCTATAGACCTCTAATAGAAATACAACTGTACAAAGACGGTAGTGATACACGTCATACCCATATATGTATACAAGCATATAGTACAAAAATCAAAAGCAGCTCCGGATCAAGTGGAGCGCACCAACTCTCCTTGATCAAGGATCCTAAGAAGGGGGACCATGAGCTTTCCTACCTGCACCTGCAAGCATGAAACGTAGGCCCCGGGAAATAAGGCGTCAGTACGAATAATGTAATGAGTATGTAAGACATGAAAATTAGTACATGAAAGACATAGATGAAACATGGAGTAAAGAAATCCATCTGTAAGTCTGAATAACTTTATAAATTCTGAAACATATATAATGTCATGAACGTGCATATAAATGTCGTGTATGCATGGGTATAGGTGTACATAACATCATCAAGCCTCTGAGGGAATCCCATCATATCGTCTCGGCCACTGTGGGCAACATCATCAACATATACCAACTGATCAGGTGGTGGTGCGTATATAACGCCGTAACCTTTTTTCCATATCCCATATACATTTATATGTATATACATATAAATACGTGTATATAACACCATATGGTCATGGGTCAATGTACATGTATAAATGAATGAAATTCATGAAAATATGTAATAATCTCAATATCCCTTTCGGATAAACATTATCAACTGCGTATTATTCTAAGACACATGAACAGAAGATATAATAATATGTCACATGGGGAATCAGGAACACAAAGACCCCTAGTATTTCTATGAATAGAGTCGTTTATGAAAACCGTGTGTTTGCTCGTTTCTTCTGTATAGTTTGGATCATGCCAAAAAGAAAGAAGGGATAGCCTTAACATACCTGGAGTAGGGAAAAATCCATATGATATTCTTGGAAAAGGTTGCACCGTACTCCTTTAGAACTGCAAAATTTTACGTTGCTAAAGTTCTAACAATTCTCGTTGGAATTATTGAAGAAATCTTGTTGCTACTGTTTTGTAAGAATTTCTCACGAAATTGGTAACCATTTGAACAAAGTTACCTTAATAATATCTAACCTCACATCTGATTGTCTCTATGGTTTTTAAGGTAAGACTTAGATTTGAGGTGTCTTATATGTAATGAATTAAGTGGCCGCCTAAGCTCATATGACTACTTAGTCGTATGTATTAATAGAGGCTTAGTGCCACGTGGGGGTGGGAAATTTTAAATCTTTATCCACTTATTAGGTGATTAGGTAATATCCCGTTACCCGGTAATCGCCCTCTCCAGGAGAGCTCCGTGGGGCACCAGCTCCAGTGCCCGCGCTTGTATGTTCAGCACCTCAGCCAGATACACCGGGTCAGGAGATGAGAGACGATATTCAGTTATTAACTCGATTAGTAGCCGCGCAGGATCGACGTCAAGAAGTAGCTATTGATAGAATGTTGAGGACGTTAAGGGTAATGATGGACACTGTGACTGTGTCAGTTGAGCTAGCTTCCTATGGACTCCGAGATGTTGCAGTTAATTGGTACGAGTCTTGGGAATTGTCCAGAGGTGAGGATGCCCCTCCAACAGTATGGCAGGAGTTTACAGAAGCTTTTCTTCGTCATTATCTGCCACCAGAGCTTCGACGGTCCAGAGTTGATAGGTTCTTGACCCTTCGGCAGGGTAACATGAGTGTTGGGGAGTACAATCTTCAGTTTGATTCATTGTCTAGGTATGCTCCCACTATTATATCTAAGATGGAGGATCGGGTTCATCGGTTCGTGATGGGGTTAGAATCGCACTTTCTTAACGATTGTATGTAGGTCTCACTTCACCACCAGACATGGATATTTCTCGTATTCAGGCATACGCTCAGGGTGTAGAGGAGCGTACGCAAAAATAGATGGCCGATCGTGAGCATGAAAGGTCCCCGGATAAGAGAGCGAGGTCTTCGGGTCCTTCTAGTGAGTTTCGAGGTGGTCAGAGACAACAGTACCCGAGGTATCCTGCCAAGCCATTAGCTAGCGCACCCTCTCAGTTTGGCGGTAAGAGACTTGATCATTCCACGTATTCAGGGCCTGGTCAGATTCCATGGCCTCATGTTCTCAGTATAGGGGTGAGTCAAGTCAGATGAGGCCGCCCTTTCCACGATGTGCTCAGTGTAATAAGCAGTGTGCCGGGCAGTGTCGTATGGGATTGGGTGTTTGTTTTACTTGTGGTTATTCGGGCCACGTTATGAGGGATTGTCCGACGAGAGGTAATGCAAGCATAGCTCAGCTAGCGGGATCTATAGCTGGTTCTTCATCTGCAGTACGCCCCCCCCCCCCAGGCAAGGTTCATAAACACTAATAAGTCATGGTAGAGGTAGAGGCGGAGCATCTAGCTCGAGCGATCCTGAGAACCGCATTTATGCATTGGCAGAACGAAAGGATTAGAAGTCATCACCTGATGTTGTTACATGTATATTATCAGTCTCCTCATATGATGTATATGCACTAATTGACCCAGGTTTCACCTTATCATATGTTACTCTGTTGGTTGCTAGTAAGTTTGGAATAAAACCTGAATTGGTTAAACCTTTTGAGGTGTCTACACCTGTTGGGGACTCAATGATAGCTAAGCGAGTATATAAGGGTTGTATAATAGTAGTTCATAGTCAATCTACCGTAGCAGACCTAATCGAGTTAGATATGGTAGAATGTGATGTTATAATGGGTATGGATTGGTTGGCTTCTTGTCATGCCAATGTTGATTGTAGATCAAAGATAGTCCGATTTCAATTTCCAAGGTAGCCTGTTTTGGAGTGGAAAGGTAATACGACGTCGCCGAGAGGAAGATTTATTTCCTATCTCAAGGCAAGGAGGATGATCAAGAAAGGGCTTTATTTATCACTTAGTTCGGGTTCAGGATGTGGAAGTAGAGTCACCAACCATCCAGTCCATCCTTGTGGTTAATGAGTTTTCTGATGTTTTTTTCGATAAGCTTCCGGGTCTTACGCCAGAGCGAGAAATTGAGTTTTCTTTGACCTACTACTAGATACTCATCCAATATCTATTCCTCCCTATAGAATGGCCCCCGCAGAGCTGAAAGATTTGAAGGAACAACTAAAGGACTTGCTTGAAAAAAGGCTTTATCAGGCCTAGCACATCTTCGTGGGGAGCACATGTGTTATTTGTGAGGAAGAAAGATGGTTCCTTACGGATGTGTATTGATTATAGACAATTGAATAAGGTGACGATCAAGAATAAGTGCCCGCTCTCGAGGATTGATGATTTATTTGATCAGTTGCAAGGTGCCAAGTGTTTTTCAAAGATAGACTTGAGGTCTGGTACCATCAGGTAAGGGTTAAGGAGGAAGATATTCCGAAGACAACATTCAGGACCAGATACGGGCACTTTGAGTTTCGTGTTATGTCATTCGGTTTGACCAATTCCCCAGTAGTATTCATGGATTTGATTAACCGTGTGTTCAGGCCCTTTTTAGATCTGTTCGTAATTGTATTCATCGATGATATATTGGTGTATTATCGTCCAGAGGCTGAGCATGCAGATCATTTGCGTACTGTGCTCAGAGTTCTACAAAAGGGGAAATTGTATGCAACATTCTCCAAATGTGAATTCTGGTTGAACTCTATAGCTTTCTTTGGGCATATCATTTCGGGTGAAGGCATCCGAGTGGATACACAAAAGATTGAGGCAGTAAAGACTTGGCCTAGACCTACGACACCGATAGAGGTTCGTAGCTTTCTCGATTTGGCAGGCTATTACAGGAGACTTGTAGAGGGATTTCTTCCCTTTTAGCACCTTTGACAAAGTTGACCCAGAAGGGAGTAAAGTTTCAATGGACTGATGCTTGCGAACGGAGTTTCCAGGCATTGAAGGACACAACCTTTGAATTATATTAACAAAGGTTGTTCGAATGTATGATGTTGTGTTAGGTAAGTATCTCAACACACAACCTTTGAATTATATTAACAAAAAACTCATCGTCAACCCTAGTGCAACAGTTAATGAATCACAAATTGATCACAGCGATGATCCAACCAAAGTAGATTTACCCCAGATTGCTAAACCATGTGATGAAGGTAAAATCAGTTTTCCTAATACTCATAAGCAGCACGAGGTTTTGGCAAAACAGGAAATAAAAGTTAATCAAAACTCCACCAATCTGCATGGCATAAAATCTCCTTGTAATACAAGTGTCACAAATGTGGCACTGTGTCTAACCACGGATCTCAACCAAAATCTTTTACTTAATATAATGGACTTGGACAAAAATTTAATAACCACCAATCAACATTGCCAAGAGGAAATCAGTTACCCTGTTAATACTAACTACAAAGCAAACAATAATTTCACTTAAATTCACCATGCAGAATGCACCTCTAATACCCAATCGTCTCTCCAACACTTGTTAAAGAAAAAAAGCCATGTGGCGGAGGACATATCCATGCAAGATTTGGATATAAACCTCACGCAACCTTCCTCTCAGCCTACACAACTAGATACCATTGTTGGCACTCCCTCCATTCAGCCACACACCACTTCACCTATAAATCACTAAACACAACAAAATGCCAAGGCCTCCACTAACACTAAGGAGAAGGTTCCGGTTGATACAGTTAATACATCTTTCACACAACCAAGAAATGAACAATCTTCCAAACCTCCCTCCTCTATTTACCTCAAAAAGTGATCTATGCTCAACCACCCAGTCCACCAAACCATGTACCACAATATTGGGTAGAATTGGGCCTTCAATGACATGCAGTATCATTCAACATGGACATAAACGGGCAGGAGTCAATTCTGATCATCCAAAACACACACTTCCTGCCTCAGCTAATCTCAGAAGGGATGACCTTGGCCACGAACAATTACATCAACCAGATGTGGATGACCAACATACTCCAACCACTCGCTCCATCACTGAACCAAAACCTAGTAAACACCATGCAACAAATGTGGAATGTCACAAGCAACAACCAACAAATCCCACAAAATCCACCTATCAATCTCCCTTTCTTTTCTCCAGAGGATCTAATGCTTTTGAATCCAATTTTTACGCAGTGGACTGATCAACCCATGCACAACCAACAACATGACCCACAACTAGATCCAATGGATGAGCATGCTCCACAAAACATGCAAAACCATGAAGGGCTTCAGGAAGAAGAGGAGGAGGAGGAAAACTTACCACACTTGGGGGAGCCTGCAATGGAATTTTCAAGCCGAAGCAAAGTAAAAATACTCACGTTCAAGGAGAGGTTAGACAAGAAGTCTATCTTCAGTTGCCCGACGACACTTTACAAGTGCTCATTGGACATACGACCTTCACAGGACCCAACTGTGGGGAAGAATGTAGTGATACTAGTTCCCTCCCTCAGGAGGAATCACAACATCAACCCCCCATAATCATTCCATGAATCAACCAAATAACTTTATAATTTGGAATGTTAGAGGTTCTAATAATGCCAACTTTATGAGGCACTTTAGGGAACTTATGGACACTCACAGGCCTTGTTTAGTTGCTTTGTTGGAAACAAAAATGGAGAATGTTTCTATCCTAGAGGATTTTCACTTCGCTGAGATGATAGAGGTTCCTTATGTTGGGAAAACTGGAGGGTTGGTTATTCTGTGGAATCATGAGGTGGTGACCGTCAACAACTTCACTAGAAATGGGCAGGCAATTCATGCAATGATAGAGGTAAAGCCCAAAAACCTATCTTGGTTATTTACTACCCTTTACGCTAGTAATGTTATAAATAATCATAATATGTTATAGGATATCCTAAAAAATATTTATGATCAATACAGAGGTCCTTGGTTAACTGGAGGTGATTTTAATGAAGTAGTAAACACTGATGAGAAATATGGGGGGTAGATGCGTTAACCAAAAACGAGCAAAGTCTCTAATGGATTGCCTCAACTACTGTAATCTAGTAGACCTAGGGTTTAATGGGTGCAAATATACGTGGTCTAACAATAAAAAAAAAGGGTTTAATCATGAAAAGAATAGATAGGGTCTACTCAAACGATGATTGGTTACAAGCCTTTGTTAATGTAACCATATCGCATCTCCCTAAAATACACTCCGACCATAACCCTATCCTAATTAACCTCAATAATAGAATTAATTCCTATAAGAATTGACCATTTAGGATAGAAACCTATTGGTGTTCCCATCTGAATTTTCCTAGGATTATATCACAGAGCTGGGAAGATAAGGACCTAGTAGAAGGAACTAACACCTTCCAAAAAAAATATGTTAGATTGGAAAAAGATTACTTATGGAAATATTTTTTCTAAAAAAAGGAAAATTCTAATTAGAATTGATGGGATCCAAAAATCTCCTAGTTACCCAACAAGCTACTTCCTAAAGGATTAGAAACTATCCTGATCGAAGACTATAACACAATTCTTAAAATTGAAGAAGACTATTGGAAGCTTCTTTCTAGAGTTAATTGGTTGAACGAAAGGGATGCAAATACCAAATTTTACCATATAAAAGCCACTAATAGAAAGAGAAGGAATAATATTGTATTCTTCAAAGACAACTTAGGGAATTGGATTGAAGATCAAACCTCCCTAATCGAACATGTTACAGATTATTTCTCCAATACTTTTACAAACTTCCACGATAGGTCTGACTGGCGATCTACTAAAAAAGACATTGCTACCTTCTCACATAT
The DNA here is from genome assembly GCA_005239505.1 of Nicotiana paniculata. Lineage (NCBI taxonomy): Eukaryota > Viridiplantae > Streptophyta > Magnoliopsida > Solanales > Solanaceae > Nicotiana > Nicotiana paniculata. The sequence continues at coordinate 79,369 of ML317311.1, forward strand.
TGGCCTCTCTAATCTAGAAAAACCCTTAAGAAACCACGAAATAAGAAAAGCAGTGTTCTCATTTAAACCGTTCAAAGCCCCCGGCCCTGATGGGTTACATTAATTTTTCTTCCAAAAATTTTGGCAAATTCTAGGAAGTAAGGTCATCAATATGTGTCAGCAAATTTTTTCCACCGCAGTTATGCCTCCTGATATTAATAAAACCTATCTCTACCTAATACCTAAAATTAACAATGCTAATAACTTAAAGCATTTCAGGTCAATAAGCCTTTGTAACACAATTTATAAGGTGGTTTCTAAAGTCATTGCCAATAGAATCAAGCCTTATCTCAACCACATCATCAATATACAATAAGCTAGCTTCCTAAAAAATAGACGAGCTTGTGATAATGCTCTTATCATTCAGGAAGTATTAAAAAGTGTTCAATTTAGCTAAAGGAAAGACTAATTTTTTTTACTAAATCTCAATTTGGAAAAAGCTTTCGACAAACTAGAATGGTCTTACATCTATCAGACGCTTAAATTTATTAAATTCCCTCCCCAAATCTCAGCTCTCATCATGAGATGTATTACCACAAGTACTATCTCTATCTTGGTTAATGGTAACAAAACCAAAGAATTCATCCCCCACAAGAGGTATTAGACAAGGTGACTCCATGTCACCGTACATATTCATACTATGCATGGATATGTTATCCAAAAATATTAACAACCAAGTAAATACTAGGAATTGGGTGCCTATTAAGATTAATCATAGGTCCCCCTCCTTGTCTCATTTATTTTTTGCTGACGACCTAACTCTTATGGGTGAAGCCAACACAAAAACAATTACTACTATTTGCAAACATATGGAAAGTTTTAGTCACATGTCTGGATTGCATATAAATAAAGGAAAATCAAAATTAATCATGTCAAAGAGCTGTATCCAACACAAGAGAGACATGGCTACAAAGTTTTTTTGGAATAAACATTAGTAAGACCTTTGGCACGTATTTGGGTTTCCCAATGCTAAATCACTACCCTAGGCACACGGACAACCAACCCTTACTTGATAAAATGAGATCTAAGTTAAACAATTGGAATGCTCGATGGTTAAGTATGGCTGGCAGATGCACCCTAATAAACTCTGCCCTCAATACAATTCCTAATCACCTAATGCAAATTAGTTTTCTCCCTACCAAAATACTAAAAGAAATAGGAATGCTCGATGGTTAAGTATGGCTGGCAGATGCACCCTAATAAACTCTACCCTCAATACAATTCCTAATCACCTAATGCAAATTAGTTTTCTCCCTACCAAAATACTAAAAGAAATAGATAAAATTTAGCGTGATTTCCTATGGGGGGCTACTAGGGAAATGAAAAAACTAAATCTAATTGGTTGGAACATAGTTACCAATCCAAAAACCAATGGTGGATTAGGTATTAAAAAAGCAAAATCCAAAAAACATGGCACTACTAACCAGCCTGGCATGGAGGATCCTAAATAATCCAGCCTCACTCTGGGCTCAAGTCCTAATTAGCATCTACGGGGAGAGCAAGAGAACAATTGGCTGTTCAAATACGTGGAATAGTCTTCTGAAATGATGGAATGTGTGTAATAAAGGAATTAGGTGACCAATAGACAGACACCCACATATGAATGTTTGGAACACAAACTGGATTTCCAATATCACCAATCTTCGTAATAATATTTCTGGCCTGCTAAATCTTGATGAGGAAAGCTTAACTATAAAGGATATCTGGGACAATAAGGGTTGGAATTTGAGTAAAATCTCATTTGAACTCCCTGAAATCATTAGAAGCATTATTAATTCTTTAAACCACAGGGGCCACATCCATACCCCTAACAATCTAATTTGGAGTCTAAGCCCAAGTGATATTTTCTCAACAGCCTCTTGTTACAGGCTAATTGATGAGCAAACACCCCATAACTTCACATTTAATTGGATCTGGGACCTCAAGTGTCCTAACAAGATCAAAATTTTTGTCTGGAAATTATATCACAAAAGACTGCCTACAAGGGGTTATCTAGCCACAATTAGTGTTAATATAAATCAAAACTCCCCAATATGCAAAGACACCATTGAGTTTATATACCATATCTTCTGGGATTGTCCAATAGCCAAATCTTTTTGGCAAGCAATGGGAGTACCCATTACCAACCAGGTGCATACTAATAACTGGATTGAACTTTTACGAAATGCCCGCCTACTATAATTACCAAGTACATAACTTGGGAGTTTATACTACCATTTGCCCTTTGAGACATTTGGAATAACAGAAACCATAACAATCACAACAATACAAGCACGCATATCAACAGAAAAAGGGTGCATGATCAAACGGTGGAGTACATACTTCTCACATCCAGGGTTAATACCTACAACAAAAAATTAAGTATTAATGTAAAGTGGCAACCCCCCGGGGCTGGTACAAAATCAATGTGGATGGTGCCTTTATAGGCAGCAATCTTCAAGGTGGTATCAACGGATTCATTCGAGACTACACAGGCCAATGGCGGACAGGCTACCACAAAAAAATACATGCAATATCATCAATCCAGGCGGAACTTCAAGCTTTTCGGCATGCACTTCAACTAATCATCAGGGAAAATATATTCCTAGTTGAAGTAGAAACAAATGCCACGGAAGTAATACGACTTCTTCATGATGATTACCCAACTTACAACAATTTAATCTATGAATGGACAAGGCATCCATGCAAGGGACGAACACATTGAAGCATAGCTTCCGCGAAGGGAACATAGTTGCTCATCTTCCGGCAAAAGCAGCACTGATGCAAAGTAGCTATAATAAATTATGTGTCCTAGTTTTACCACCTGATTTTGTAATAGATGTATATCACAAAGATCATGATGGTTATATGTATGTTAGAAGTTGTTCTACGAACCAATGTGGGCATTTGGCTGCTCTGTGTAATGACAATGCCTTACATGGCATTATTTTGGCCGAAAATGGCCTATGTACTAGTGACAATGTTCAGGGTGATAAACCCTAGTTATTATTAATATTAGTACCTTTTATGTTCAAAAAAAAAAAAGTTTTACTCTCATCTTTCGTGAAGGAAATGAAACTCAAATAAAACAAAATTCTCCAATTGCCGCAACTCTGAGTTGTCATATGTAAATAAAAGAATTTCGAAAACATGAAATTGCAACAGTTGTAGATGGCTTTGTAGTCACTGCCGATGATCTTACGTGTGAATTGTTGCATGCTTTATTAGATAAATCAGCAAACCCTTTGGGAGTTATGTCTGTCCCTACCTTTTCAGCAAAATATGCTATAAGTCGTGGGGAAAAAAAGAGGAGTAAGAATCGAAGTCATACACGTGATTTTACAAAATGAAACTTAGAGCAAGCAGCAAGTTTAAAAGCAGCAAATCGCAACTAAAATTTCAAGTTTGTGACAAGTGAGATAACTTTATATAGCATGAAGGAAAAAAGAAAGCATATAAGAGACAGAAAAAACGAATTTTATTGAAGGATAAACTTTATTAAGGCCATGATTGACCGTACATCTGAAATCCAACTCAAAATTGCCGCTTTCCTGATTGTGATGATGTCTCAGAAAATTTGCAAATAAAGGGCATGGAAAACATTCAATCACAATGCTGAATTCGAGCCAATTTGGCAAACTCCAATAATCTAGGAATTAGAAACTTAGCAGTGTCAAGAAATATTCATCTAAATGAACCAAAAAGACCAGATAGTGATTATTTGCTAATGTCCAGATGAAGTGATTTTTTTTCCTCAAAAAGTTGGAGCTCAAAGAAAATAGATCCTCTAGACTGCTCCATCGCGCTCATATGCTGTTATGTTAAGATAGATGAATCGGCCAAAAGCTGATATCAGATTACTGATCACAGTATCTAATAACCAATAACATATCTCATTTGGAGATCCCAGTACTGCCTCGATTGCTTCACTGTTTCAGTTCGTTCAGAAGCATGTCTTTCCTTCCATTACTGCTTATATCTGAAAATTCAACAATCGTCACACGCATTATAAGCTAAGAACTGAAAGACGCAACCCTCTTTTGTAAAAGTTAGAGTACGAATAAGTGAGGAATAAGCAAATGAAACCATCCCTGTCGATAAGGAAAAAACATATACTCCATTACTCTATGAACTGACCTTTTCTTCAGGAGCAAATCTAATTCCATCATATGCACGGCGTTAGCACCAGTTCCAACCTGCAACAGTAAATAATTCTTATTTCTCTTTATTTGTTTATATATTTGGAGAGTGAAAATAACTAGATGAGCTTCAGTAAAGCTTCAATAAGAGTTTTTAACGTAAATATCCAGATATTATCAAGAAAACCCTCATCTTACAGAGAAGAGGATAAATAATAGGAATAGAAGGCTTCTTTTGTGCGAGAATTAATGATAGTAGATCTCATTTAAACAAGAAGCTGATTAGTTCATTCTTCAGCGGCCGATAGCCACGTACTACTCTGCTCAAGTTTGAGTGCACCTCCCATTCCAACTTTAATTGCTCGAGCAGAATCAGATGTGGAATGATTTCTTTAAGTGTACTATTTAAGCAAGTTTTTTTTCCTCTATTGGCATAATATGGCTCTTGAATAAAACTTTTCTATAATGCTTCATATTTCTCCACTTCTAGTCGACAGCATAGAAGTACTTTCATTTTGGTAAGGTTTGATTCCATTCAATAGCACATATTTCCTTTGAAATGTTTTAACACAGAAATGTCTAAATTATTTATTTTGTTTTAGACATAGAGGTTGGCAGCATGTAACAATTATAAAGGGCGGAGGAGGACATGCTGGCAGTGGTTATGATAGTGGTGAAAAGTAAAGATTGGAAGAACCTATCAGTAGGAGAAAATGTTATTGTACAATAAAGTGGTAAAACAAAGTTCTACCTCGTTCTTCTGGAAATACATATTTAATTAGCAAGTGAAACTGAGACCATCTTGAGAGGTTCCTCAAGATTCTTTTCCAAACTGAAAGACATGCTTGCCCTCAGAGTCATTTGATATTAACACAGGGGGGCTAACTGAGAAGCTGATTTTCAAAAATCAAATTGAGCTTCGTTATGAAGACTACCAGGAACTTAAGTGGGCTAAAACAGAAATTCTAAGTGGTATTTTCAATTCGACAAATTTGTATCTTGGTTCATCTATTTCTCTTTTTTGTATTTGCTAGATAGGACATACATAATTATATGAAGGACGCAAAGCTTACAAGATTACATAGTTTGTTAAAACATATGCCACATATGAACAGAGTTTGAGGAGAAGAGTTAAAGAAGAAATGTTTGCTATATATATATATATATATATATATATATATATATATATATATATATATATATATATATATATATATATATATATATATATATATATATAACGTGCACTCTACAATTATTAATTCTTGATGGTACTTTACAATATATGCTCTCAAAGTGACAGGAAAATTACTGAGAAATATAAGATTGTATAATAGTGCAAAGAAAAGCTTACCTCTCTGCAAACTGGACATTTTGACTCCTTACTTGCAGCCTTAACGCCTTGGAAAATCATCACACAAGCTGCAGAGCAAGCACAAGATTTGCAGAAAAGATGCCCACAGCCTAAAGCGTATGGATTGAAGACCATATCATAGAAATCACGAACAAGTGAGTGCTATCATGCCAAGGAAAGGATACAAATATCATGGTTTTATCAAGTGAATTGCTTACCAAGCAGATTGGACAAGTCAGATCGTACTCTAGTTTTACAGAATCTGGAAACATCAAAGTCATAATAGGCTTGGTATCACTGAGTGTCAGCATGTGATTTTTACTCGCCATATCGTCCTATAAATGTCTCAATAAATCAATTGATTTTATGAATTTTTGTTGATTTTCAGTTACTAATTGTGAAAGATTTGTATTTTTTGGCATATTCATAATTCATCTGTTAAAATTACTAAAATTGCATCGCTATTATCAAAGAATTACGAACTTATCATTTGTAATAAAATTTTAAAAATGGATGAATAGTAGTCATTTGATGTAATGTAGTTTTTAACAACTAATTACTAAAATTAAGCATTTTTATCCAATAAATCACAGATTTAATTAGGAGTATAAAATTAATCCTTTTATCCTTAATTAATCCATGAAGCAAGGTCAAAATTAGTTTAATTAAAATTAGTATTAACTAAATTAAGGATTTTATTTAAGCTTAAAATGTTTAAAAAATCGGACCTGGGCCAAAAGAACCTAGGCCCAAATCTAGTCTCTACAAACACTCACCTGCCTAGCCCAAATTCCCCCTTTAACCCGGCCTACCCCAGCACCCCTCCAAATGACCCCGTTTAGTTTAGTTAATTAAATCCCGACCATTGATCGAAATAGATCAGACGGCCAGGAACTCACCCCCCTCTAATATATAACTGTCCAAACGACCCCCCTACCCTCATTTTCATCAGAAGCCTAAACCCCCAAACCCTAGCCGCCTCCCCTCCCTCTCGTCTCTCTCCCTAAACAAACCCTAGCGGCCCTCAAATGCTCACCCTCCTCCGCCGGCCGTAAATAACCTATCGGCAGCGGAGCTTCTCCAATCAACCCCAACTTCTTGCCAGATGATCCTCATCTCTCCCTTAACCCCCTCCCACCATCAGTATTCCCAAATAAACACCCAAATCTCTTCGATTTTAGATCTAAGAAGACAAAAACCCTAATGTCCTATCACCGGCCAAACTGGAGATTTTTTGACTTATACCTACATGAGTCAATAGCTCTTGATGAGAGNCCTCACTGTTTTTAGGTCTGGATTTTTGTTTTTTTTTCTTTCATTGTTTTTCCTTTACTTGTTCATGCTATTTCGTTCTTGATTAATTCAAGACCCAAATGGATAATCATGTTTAGTAACTAGGGTTCTTTGATAATCATGTTTTTTAGCCTAGGTTTTTGTCACTGTTTCATATGGATGTTCTTCTTTTATTCGCACTGCTTTCGTTTTTGTTAACATGTTATGCATATTCTTGACCGTTTGGATACCATGTTTAGTCGTTCAAGACTTCCTGCTAATCATTGTTAATCGTTAGGTGTTCCACTTGTTAAAATTAATAGTTAGCTTCATTGATTCATGCTTAGTGTTTCAGATTGCCTTCACTGTCGTTTTCTCTCCTCTCTAAATGCTACTGCCCACCTTCAATTGATTGATTACCCTAATTCGTCTCTTGATTTTAGGATAATCCGAAGGTTAATCATCCACCTAGATTAATCGATTAAGTAATAGTTTAATTAGGTAATGAAGAGACAATTATACGCGACTAATTAAGTGTACATTTGAACTAAGTAATAGTACAATTGACCTAAGTCTAAGAAGTTCAACCTAATTAATCTAAAGTAATTAATTAACCTGAAACTAATCAAATCTTGATAAAACAACAAAAGTTTAGCTACTAATTAATTAATTGGAATAAAGTTACTTATTACCTAATGATTAACCTAACTAACCCTCTTTGATCGAGCTAAGATCCTAGAATGATCAAAATAGATTAAAGTTCAGCTTTATAGAATTAGTCACTCAATTGACTAAAGTTAATAGATAAGCCTAATTACACCTGATGAAATTGTTTAAACTAATTTATGCAATCAACTACTGATTTTTTTATTCAAATGTTAATCAATTTGAGCAATAAGGAATTAGTCCCACTTAACTAGTAGACCTATTTTTAAAATCAAAGGATAAAATAATTAATCTAACAACTTAGTTGATCAAAATCCTAGACAACTAGTTAAGAGCATTTTTTTTAATTAACTGCCCTTTAAGAACAAATGATTCACTTAGTCTCACCCTTAAGTAATTTCAATTTCTAGTAACTAACCTAAATCAATTTCAGTAGCACTAGTAATAATTTAGAAGTTTAAGTTGATCAACCTAATAAGTTATCACTATCCCTTGATTGCTGAAAGAGTAATTCTAGGATGTCTTAAGGGGTAGTGTAGGAATTTTAATTGAGGAATCTTGGGTGTAACAACCCAAGAACCTTCTAGAATAAGGAAATATCAAGCAATCAGATATTTTAGAAGGGCAATAAGGGGTGGAATGTTCTGGAAGGTACATCTGTCCCAAAAGATAGGGTTGACAGTTGTACCTGTACCCTTTTCAGCTCATTTAAATAAGGAATATGATGAGCATATCCTATAAAAAACAATCCCCCTATATATAGGCACACCTTGGACCATGAGCAGGGGACTCTTTTTAAACCTTTTTGCCTGCTGAAAATCTGGATACAAAAATTTCACATACACACACAGAGTAGAAATCCTATACTGAAAGAACACTCGATTAGGTATAAAAATATCTGGAAAAAAATCTGGTTCTCCTCAGTCTTGGTATTCTTGAACTTGGGTGGTAGCTGACTAGATCTGGGTTTCTCTACTGCTGGTCTTGTTGCCTGTTAGTTGCTGTGTTGATCTCCAGTTTTTAGCATCTTACCATTATTTGGTCAAATTTTCTATTGTTTTACTCTTAAAGAAGGTATGTATCTATTCATCTGTTCTCAATGAAAAGTTGATTTGAAATTTTTATCTTCTGTTCACTATAAGCTGTTTGTTTTTTTATATCTGAAGCTTTTTCTTTTGTTCTATATAATGTGACAATGTGGGTGTGGTAAAGAGTTTGTGAGTGTGATAAATGTAGTCCTGTTGTTGGCATTTTCTTGTTGGAATATTTTGTTTATTTCAGATTAGAGGTATATAAATGTAGTTGATAATCGTAGTTCCACTTCCTAAAAAAGTTGCACTGTGGTGTAGAATCTGACCTTCTCTATGGTCAGGTTCTCTCTACCAATGTGCAGAAAATATGCTTTCAATTGAGTCTGTTTGGTCAATAAAGAGATTCAACAAGCAAGTCTCTAGGTAGGTTAGTATTAGCACTAGGGTGGATGAATTTGACCCATCATTGGTCAAATTCACCTCATAATAGTGCGCAAAACAGTAGTATAGATGACTGAAATTTATCCTTAAAGGGTAAACAACATGTAGTTAAAAAGGGCTGTAGAGTAGAGAATCTGAACCCTTGTATGGTCTGATTCATTCTCTAAAAAGGCCAAGAATAGTCAAAGTGTTCAAATGAATACTAGTTGAAGTATTGGTATGGTTGTTAAAAAAAATGTCAAACAAGGTTGTGTCTTTGGGTTTGAATCAGACTCTCCCTTATAGTCAGATTCAATCTAAGAAAAAATGCATAAAACATG
>MDKI01068856.1:0-25180 GCA_005239505.1 Nicotiana paniculata
TTAAAGCTCATAAAATGCGAGGGATATAATGCTTAAAATCACGAATTTTAGCCACACATCAACTGCGCTTATTGTGATGTCTGATACGGCGGGGTAGATAAAGAGATGATCGATGGGCTATGCCTTGGCGAGTAGCGGGGGCGAGGACAAGTATGCCTTTAGTTTTCTTAGGGCCTCGATGCACTCGGAATTCCACTAGATTACGTTGTCCTTTTTGAGTAAGTTGAAGAATTTGTTGCATCTGTCAGATGATCATGAGATAAACCTTGACAGGGCGGCTAAACGGCCGGTCAACTTTTGTACCTGTTTCTTGCTGGTCAAAATTTCAGATATTCCCTCTATGGCATTGATTTGGTCGGGATTGACCTCAATGCCTCTCTACGACACCAAAAAATCGAGGAACTTCCCAGAGGTCACACCGAAGGCATATTTTTTGGGGTTCAGCTTCATGTCATATCGCGTAAGTATATCGAAGGCTTCCCTCAGGTGGTCGATGTGGTCTTCTTCTTCTTTTGGTTTGACCAACATGTCGTCTATATAGACTTCCATTATTTTGCTGAGTTTCTCTTTGAATATCTTGGTGACCAGCCTCTGATAGGTTGCCCCTGCATTTTTCAAGCCGAATGGTATGACTCTGTAGAAGTATATCCCTTGGTGGGTGATGAAAGTGGTCTTTTCCTGGTCCTCCTCTTCCATAAGGATTTGGTTGTGGCCTGAGTAGGCGTCCAAGAATCTTAATAACTTGTGCCCCGCTGTTGCGTTGATGAGTTGATCGATGTAAGGCAACGAAAAAGAGACTTTCGGGCAGGCTTTTTTTAGGTCCGTGAAGTCTATGCACATGCGCCATTTCTCATTTTTCTTTTTCACCATGACCACGTTGGCGACCCATTGGGGGTACTTCAACTCTCGGATGGAACCGTTAGTGAGAAATTTTTCCACCTTTTCGCGGATGGCTTTGTTGATTGCAGCACTGAACTTACTTCTAATTTGTGGTACCGGCCGGCAGATTGGAACAACATTCAGCTTATGTGTAGCAATGTCTGTCGCGATACGTGGCATATCTGCATGAGAGAAAGCAAACAGATCGACGTTGTCAGCTAAAAATTTACGGAATTTACCTAGTTCTGTGAGTTTGTGGCCGATGTAAGCTTTTTTGTTGAGGTCGTTGCTATCCAGTTGAATGGGGTTGAGGTCTTCCACCATTGACCCTGTGGCCTCTGCGACGTCGGGGTCTTTGATGACGTCTCATTGTTCGTCGGGCTCGGAACCCGACTTCGGTAATTGCTATGCTCCAGAACCCTCTCCTTTTAGCTGTTAAGTGTATGTGCAGTCTTGGGCGATGCGGTAGCATTCTTGAGCTGTGCACTGTTCACCGGGGATGCTGAATATTCCTCATGGGGTAGGAAACTTGATGACCTGATATAAGCTGGACGGGATGGCCTTCATAGCGTGTATCCAAGGTTGCCCTATAATGGCGTTGTAGGTTGTGTCCTGGTTCATGACATGGAATGTTGTTTCTAGGATGATGCCCCCGGACAAAACGGGCAATGTTATCTCCCCGGAGGTTCATTCAACTGCATTGTTAAAACCTGTTAGTGTTATGCAGTGTGGTACTATCTTGTCCTGGAGTCCCATTTGTGTGAGAACTCGGGGGTGGATAATACACGCGCCGCTCCCATCGTCTACCATGATTCTTTTTACATCGGTATCTGAAATTCGTAAAGTAATTACAAGAGCGTCGAAGTGAGGCAAGGTCAAACCGTGGGTGTCTGACTTATCAAAGATGATACTGTCTTCGAGGTCATCATACTGTTCATGGGTGATCAACCGCTTTAGTTTGTGTGTGGTAGTGAACTTCACATGGTTGATTGTTTCTTTGTCGCCTCCGGCGATGATCATTTGGATGGTGCGGGTAGGGGAGGGTGTCTTTGGGGGGCCTTAGTGTTGTTCTCATCCACGGGCGTAAGTTGGCTCTTCCTCGGTCACTCATCATCTCCCTTAAATGTCCTTGGTGGACCATGTTCACCACTTCTTTCCGTAGGGCTATGCAATCCTCGTTCTTATGGCCACGCTTCCGATGGAACTCACAAAGGGCATTCGACTTTCTAGAATTTTGGTCGGACTTCATCTTTTGTGGCCATTTCACCTTGGGGCCGAGCTTCTCTATAGCGTAAACTATTTCTGAAGGGGAAACACAAAAATTATGAGTAGATAAAAGTGGAGGCATACCTCTTTCATTTCGGTGAGTCCCTGTCTGTGTCCTGGACGGCCCTTCGATTTGGCGGGGAAGTGGCAGGATGGCCCGCTCTGATATATGGTTAGTGCCGTTCTCAATTGAGGCGTGGACCTGCATGATCTCTTCGGCTGTCATTACGGCGATCTCTCCTTGATTCTATTTGGACTGATATTAACCGTTAAGTTGGGCCGTTGAGGTCGTCTTCGTCTGTTATCACCTCGGCATAGTAAGCGTTGTGAATTTCTTCCCAGGTGGTGGGAGGGTATTTCATGAGTCTGCTTAGCAACTTTCTGGTCGCTCTCGACCTATTTGTGTTTAACCCATTTTGGAAGGCTACTATCGCCATCCCCTATGACACGTTTGGCAGGCTCATTCTTACTTTGTTGAACCGGGTGAGGAAGTCCCTGAGTCCTTCGCCAGGAGATTGTCTGATGGTGAATATGTCATGCACCCTGGCTTCGGCTTTCTTGGCTCCGGCATGGGCGGTGACGAACTTGTCGGCCATTTCTTTGAATGTCGTTATGGAACGTGCTGGTAGTTGTGAGTACCAAGTTAAGGCTCCCCCTGTCAGGGTTTTACCGAACTTCTTCAGCAACACCGACGATACCTGCTCTTTCGAGAGGTCGTTGCCTTTTACCGTCGTGACGTAATGAATGATATGGTCTTCGGGATATGTTGCGCCGTCATATATTTTCAGATATGGTGGCATGTTGAAGGTTTTGGGTATGGCATATGGGGTTGCCTCCTCGTTGTATGGTTGTTCCACGAACCGGACGACGTCCCACTTTGGCAAAATTTTCGGGGCACCCGGTATCTTATCAAACCTTTCTTGTTGTTCCTTCATTTGGTCCGGGAGTGCTTTATTCTCGTTCTCCATTTCTTTCATTTTCTTCAGAATAGCTGCGAGCGCGTCGTTACTTGCATCCACAACAGTGTAAGTGTTACCTGTTGGGGGAGGAGCGGGTTGCTCGTTGATGGCTGTTGTGGTGTCTACTCGTGTGGTGCTTCTACTCGCCCTTTGAGCGGGTTTGCCGAGTATGTTGTTTAGAGTACTTGTCAACCACGCCTCCAGTAGTTTTTTCACTGCTGGGAGTCCTTCCTATGTTGTGGTCGTAGAGGCCCCCTTCTCGTACAAAGCGGTTACACTCCCATGAGGGGGAGATGAGTCACTTCGCCTAGGTGAGGCACTCGGCGTCACGTTCACCTCGTCTTCTCTGTTAACCTCGTTGATGGTGCCTAGGAGGTTAGTAGTGACGCCCATCACTGCTTTCAGTCTTTCATCTCCTTTCCCTGTCATCGTTAGCTTGTGCAAACAGGAAAAAGATGACTGTTGTTGTTGCATTTTCTTTAGATCTAGAAGAAACTAGAATTTTAACTAGAAACTCCCCAGAGACTGCGCCAAATTGTTTGACCAAAAAGTTTTAATTTTTTTTGTTAAATTGATTAATGAGAAAACAGTAGATGAATCCTAGTTAAATGTAATAACTCCTAGATTTGAAGTTTGAATATATTGATGAGATGGGACCGTGACTAGTATCAATGAATGCAAGATAAATATTCGATGATTCTCAATGAATATAACGATGAAAAGATGCAATATATATGGGTAATGTCATTAAATGTAATAAGAAGAAATTTGTCACCCAAATATTAGATGATCTGGATGATTCCTCCTTCTAACAATAATGTGTGACGATAGAATATGAAGATGGATATGGAATCCTTGGATCTTGTGAGTAAAAAGAGGTATATTGAGCAATGGAATCAGTGTACAAGACAAGCTTTTTGTATGTTCTTGATAGTCAACCCATTACAATTTGTTCTTATCCCAAAAGTGAAGATCCCCTATTTGTTCCTTATCTCTTCCTATTTATAGGGAATATTTCTAGAAAATCCTAAAAAATACAATTAAAAGAATACTCAATGGAATATTCCTTCTCGCTATTCTAAGACTTATTTTAGTCGTTGTTGTTATTCACGACCTCGGCACTGGTCTTTCTCTAGGCTGCTCCTCGCCATTGAGTGTGGTTGGCTTCAACCTCGACCACGTCTCGTCTATTTGCAGTCATTAACCTCAGCCTAATTTTGGCCAGTACATGTATAATGATAATTTGATACATAATTTATAGAAAGAGTGTGTTATTAAAGGATAATGGACATACTACTGTATACCCGACAATCAAATACAATTCACAAATCTTTCTCTTATTCTGTTTTAATTTTACGAAAACAAATTATTATAAAAAATTAATTGGTTATATTTCTATGACAACGAATAATTCCACCAATTAAACATAATGGCCACGTCCTTAGTCCTTACTTATTCTTAGTAAATTAGCTCTACCTTAACTCATCATTTCTTAAAGATGTATAGGACTACAAAATCATTGAAAGCGTTGCGTTGGTGGAAACTTTTTTTGCGTGAGTTAAAAAGCGTAAGAAGTCTAAAATTAAAAGGAATTGAGAAATTAAAGTTCTAAATATTAAAAAAATAATTAAATAACTAATCCTATATATGAAGAAAGTAATTTAAATAGTTATTCCTAAAAATTAAGAAAATAATAAATGACTATTTTATCTAGTGTGAACTCTAGTTTAAAAGATAAAAATGACGAACAACATTTCATTAAGGCTTTTAATATAGTATATATATATATATATATATATATGTGCAAATAAAAAATTATATTTGACCTATATATACAAAATATTCAGAATAAGATAACATTTCGAGTCAATATAATTGATCTATTATTGAAAATATTTAGCGATATGACGGAATATGATTTAGATAATCTTGATCATACTGAATTGAGCGGGATTCTTGGAGCAACAATAAAGTTGTCTATGAGTGACCTATAGGTCATGAGTTCGAGCTATGGAATTAGTCACTGATACTTTCATTAGGGTAGGTTGTCTACATCACACCCGTTCAAATGCGACCCTTCCCGGATCCTGCATGGATAAGGAATGCTTCACGTACCGAACTGTCTTTTTTTATCTTACTGAATAGAGGATAAACATATGTAAACTTTTCAAGAACGAAAGAAATCATCAAGTGATTCATTCTCTTTACCCCTTTGGAAGAATCAGTTGTTTATCACTTACCCCAATTGGAGGTTTCTTTCCATAATTGGAAATCTAACCAACTACAATAATGGAAAACTAAAGTTGACCATATCGGCCAGCATTTTTAATTTCTTAGATGATATTTAGCTCTTAAAGTCTGAACTCCCAAAAGCCTATTCTTCCGCAAACGGGTAAACTTCTTTTTCTCTTTAATTTTAAGCTGGCGAACATGCCTAAACGAAAATGACTGTAATGCTTGGTTTACCTTTATCTTATACTCAAGTACCTATTTGACCAAAAAGTGCGAGATCTTTTGTTAAAACGAATTAATGAAAAGACAGAGGATAAATCCTAGTCAAAGATAATTAACTCTAGATCAAAGAATACTAAGTAAGAAAAGTTGGGTAAGATTAAGCTCATGAACTCATTAAGATTATGAAAGAGATCGAACGTACATGATGAGCTTACATTCTCGACACTATTACTCCATAATGTAAAATAAAAAAGAAAGAAAAAGTTCACCATTAGCAGCTGAGGGATATATCTTTATTGATTCCATAACGATGATTACCAAAATCAGTAGTAAGGTTCTAAACCTCTCTTATTTACAAGGTGGATTCTCTCGTTCCTCTCTACTGAGAGAGAAGAAGTGTGTGTTTTTCTCAGTTGCCGCCACCTTTCTTCATTCTCTCACCTAGTATATATACTAGGTATTTCCATTTACCCAACGGTTCTTAGCCAGGATACCCTAATCTACCAATTGTACTTTAGGCCGACCTCCATTAAGTGTCATGTCGTGTACATCGCCGTACAGGCTTTCTGAGAGTCCGATCTCGGTCGTGGCCGAGGTGCTCGTCACTATGATGCTTTATGGATACAACCACGGCTTAATCGACCCATCGCCATTCCTTTTTGTGCCGGTTCTCGTGTGGTCAGATTTCGACCCATACAGTTAGTCTCTTAATTATAGTCAAACCTCACTATAACAGCCTCGTTTGTTCCGAATATTTTTGGATGTTATAACGAAGTGTTGTTATAAAGAACATATATTATAACATAACATGAAAATTAGTGCCGGAAAAAACTTGACTTTTATAGTAAAGTGTTGTTATATAGGGGTGTTGTTATAAAGAGGTCTGACTATATATTGCTTTCTTTCCCTATCACTCGGTCTCAACTCCCATCAAATTCAAGAAAATTTAAAAGATGGAACTTGTTTAATTCATAGCTTCATTTTCTTTCAATAATGTGACCATTGATGTGGAATGGCTACGAGAGTCAATATTTGATATCATGGTTAGAATATCAACCAACTCTTTTAGGTCAAATACAAATCCTCCCCACCCCCGCAAGCAACAGAGATTATAACAATGAAGACATTACCAGAACCACTAGTTATATTATCTTTTTAGATCTGACCCTTTTCGTTTGCCCTTTCTTCTGTTATAGAAAAAAACAAGTTTAAAATTATGGGAAAGCTTGATTCTTGAGACCCCCTTGAAGTTTAAGATCATTTCCTTTTGGGACTTGACACAAAATTTAATAAAGAGAACACGACTTTTGAAACTTGTGATCTTAATTATACTGTAATATTTGTGTTCTAAAAGCTTTTGTAACTTATGATCTTAAATAATTCATAACATTTATTGTGTGACTATAAATATTTTTCATTAAGGAAATATAGGAATGTGTCAATCGGAGGATACAGTGTATCCGATCCCCTTTTGGGACATATCTAAGGCGAAAGGGTACAGTAAAACTGATCTGTTGGATTTGCTTTTTCTAACTTTTTTCTCATTTTTCTAGAGTCTTGTGGTTCAAGAAGAATAAAGCAAACTCAAATACAAGTGACTATTGTTCAGTTTATATAACACACCAAGTCAACGGCCCATGCTTGGAATAGGAGAACAGCAGCCTAATCTACTCAGAAAAGGAGCCGTTAAAAAAAGGTTCATTACTTTTGCATTAGTTTAAGGAAGATTTTTAAAATATATTGGTTGTGTAGCTATAAAAGCTCATCATCAAATATAAAATTAGAAGTTTAAAGTTATTTTTTGCTTTTAAATATAAAACTTGTCATTCTTTTTTGAGCCAACTACTTGAAAAGATAGTAAAGTGTTGTTATAGAAGATATAACATAAAAATCAATTCTGAAAAGAAATTAAATTTTATACAGAATGATGACTATTATATAAAAATGTTATTATAGAGAGCTCTGACTGTATCACATTATAAATTGAGAATGAAAGAACTACCACAAGATGCCATGTTGGCCTGAATATCACGACTGTTATAATATTTTTATCGTAAATAAGCAAATTATAGGATGTAAAATATTTTTATCGTAAATAAGCAAATTATAGGATGACTCCAGGGTTTCTCAATCCTTACGGGAAGACTAGTTTCAATAACGTTTCAATTTGAATCGGCAATGTAGCAAAATGTTGGTCCCACTTCGTCATTTAGCAACAAAATTTTCTCCCATATGATTTCGCTCAGAGGTGATGCGAAATTAATATAATTAATTTTGAAATTTATAGATTCATAATTTTAATTCTTTTGAATATTAGATTTTAAATTAATTATTAAAGTTATTTAAATTCGACCAAACTCGTAACATATGCTATAGCTCCACGCCCCCACTGATCTCGATTGCCAAAAATATTTGCCCATGGCAATAGTTGGGGAGCTTAGTGCAAGAAAGTGAAAGTTAAGGGGGTGAAGAAGTCACTCGAAAGTCAAAATAGCATATTGTACTCTGAGCATAGAGAATAATATCATTCATTGACAATATAAAATATTAATATATTTAACGTGACTTGGTCAACTTTAATTCCAGATAATCAACTTATATATATGAATGTCAGGTATTCTACTTGCCCCATCGTTCACACCGCTTTGAAATAATTCTTCTTTATTTGTTATTTCCTTACTTATCTTCTTGACTAACGCATCATATCATCTAGCCTATCCTTCTTTCAGATTTTTAGCTTTACGTCTTTTCTTTTTTATTATTCTTCAACTTTATTTCTCTCCGGATAATTGACTTTTATATAAATATATAGAGAGAGTAAGAGAGACTCTTTTTTGCAGTTATTAACCTGATTTACCTAGACGTGTTTTAAACCATTATTGATAGGACTGTAGAGAATATATTATTATTATCCACCAGTTGCCGAGATTGTGGAGAAAAGCATTGTGATGTTAGGTCGCATCCATGAAATACGACAATCCAGGGAATATAGAATTAAAAGAGAAAGACGATAGATTCAATTTTTTCCTACTGAAGACAATTATTATGCTTCTGCTAGATCAAGCCAAAACTTTAGGCCAGTATTCAATATTCAAAAAAGTAAAAAAAAAAGTATTAGTTATAACAACATTTTGTACATTCTATATATCAGAAGACTTCAAAGAAACATGTTTTTTCAAGTCCGTAGAAGTTGAAGGATAGCTTTGAAAATAAATTATTTTGATGTGGACAAAATACTTAATTTTGTGCCTTCCATATAGATTTTGTTCAAGACAGAATATAGCTATAATTTTAGTTTGGAGATCGTAGCTCTTCTAATAATGACCATAATATTATGAAACAGTGTTACTAACTACTTATCTACTGTCATTTCTCGATCATTTATCAGAAAATGACATTTGAATGCCTAAGCCAAAATCAAAATGCAATAATTCAAGTGGAGGAAACTGTTTTTATGGTTGACCCTTTTGACAAAATCAGAAACCTATAGTATAGATGGGTCATGGCCAAAATTTTCACTTATCATTTTATTGCAATTTGCCTGCCTTTTTATCTAGAAGAAAATAAGCGCACCTTGTCTATTCTTTCTTCTATATTCCACACGAGAAAAAGACATCATTGCCTTTCACGTAGTAGGATTTATCATTAACTTTTATAGGTATGCATGATTCCTGGGTGCCCTGCCCCTTGGAATACATAGGATGCTCTTCTCCTCAATTTCTTCATTTTTCTATTGTTTCTAATTACAAGAATTAACTTAAATAACTCCCGCCCAACCGCTTAATTTAAAAATATCAGAAGGAGATATAATACATGCATAACTCAAGTATTGTATGTGTATAATTATGTATAATTAATGTATAATCTACGTGTATAGCTAAAAAGAGTAAACAGTAAATATGACCAACTATTTGTGTAAAAAAAAAAAAATTATTTACTTAGGATGAATATGTAAATAGTGAATGAGGAGAAGATAGAAGAGGAATTGGGGCAGAGCTACATGGTCAGATCGAAGGACGTTTAGTTAGTGAATCACCTTGGTCGGAAAACTATTTTGTGCAACCAGTGGCGAAGTGTCACGCCCCAATATCGGGGAGCGCGACCGGTGCTCAACCGAGTGAACCCAGTTGAGCAAGCCTATTAGACTCTTCCTACCCATCTCATTCATGATTTAAAAAGGGGGCACGTTACTGTTAGTTAAAACGGGGAATGAATGGATGTACATCTACGTATACATATAAATGTTGCTAGTTCATTTTCATTATATCCATTATGCCATAGTTAAACCTCCAAAAGTGCATACAGTTTACAATTTGGTGGGAAAGGAGTTTCAAAATACAATATGATACTGTGACCCATCCAATACCCATACATAACCCATATAACGTCTACAGATCCTCTAAAGATACAAAAGATAGAAAATGACCATGTCGGTGACAAGGCCCCGGGTATACCTCAAAACGTGGTAAATTATTTCAAAAGAATAACTACATGACCACTGGAAGAAATGGGGCCTCACCAAGACTGGTGCAAGGAGGATGCACCACTATGTGCAGTTGGCACTATCTGCTAAGGAACCACCTAAATCCATTTAAAGATGTAGCGGCCCCGGCAAAAGGAACGTTAGTACTGTCGAATAGTACTAGTATGTGTAACCAAAACACTTTCTCCTTAGAAAGATCAATAATGCAAGAGGAAGCAATCAAGAAAATAATGAGAAGCATAGTCAATACCACGACATCAAACAAGGAATCACATAAGCTTTCAAGTGAGACTGCTATAATTTTAATTTGGGCCATTACTAGCATTAACACCTCATTATTCACAATGCCGTTGTACTCGTATATGGAGTCCGATCACGACCCGATCGGCTAGGTCATCTCCCTTGGAGACATTTTTCCACAATATCAATTTTTGTTTCAATTTGCGGTTCATTTCACAGCACAATACCACCATGTGTGCGGCATGGTGTCCGATCACGGCCCGATCGGTTAGGCCGCCGTACTCAAGACATTTTTCCCTTTCTCATCAATGATCTCATTCCTCATTTCACACACACATATTTCAAGTCTTTAAATGCTAGTGGCCACAATTATTAATTCATGCCTGGCACTTGGCCGCATTTCATAATTCAAGTATTTTCCACATGTGTCACATTATTAACAATTTCATCAACAAGCCTTTCAATTAAAGATATCAAGTACACATACGAGAAAACATGAATCGTGAACATATAGAGGTTGTCACAGGATTTGGCAATTTAACACATATTCCATAACTTCAATACATCACCAAGTAACAACATAGATTAACGGGGAGCATTCGAATACATATTACACATAAAGTTTTTACAACACAAGCACATTTGAAATGTCATCTCCTACATCAACCAAGATTAAAGCTTACACCAATTGTAGGGGCGCCATGGGAGTTTGATTTCTAAGAAGAGGGGGTTTTAACCACACATACTTCAATTGAGCTTTCCTTAATCCCTACAATGTTTCAGAATATTTGCAACTTCAATCTATTTTAGCAGTGCAGCACAATTGAACCCATAATTAGGGAAAATGATCATAGTCCTAGCTCACTTGAGCATTTTATCAAATATCATGTGTTCATTAAGGTTTTATGGTCTTTTTTATGGAAGATTACCCTATCCCATACCGCATTCCTCTCTATCTTGATTTACAATTCCCCCATATCTCCTAAGGACACATGCATGCAATAGAATCATCCTCATCCCCATGAGTTATCTCACTAATATCCCATTATAGAGATGTTCGGAATTAAGAGTCGGGGTGACAAAGTCTTACCTCTTAGGATGAAGAATTTGGTGCCTTACTTGAATATCCTCAAAGCTTTAAGTTATAATTGAATAAATTTTGATGAAGATTAGGCCCTCCCTCTAGAAAATATCAAAAGTGAGCTCAAACTGGTCTAAAAGGGGTGTTTTATCGGAATAGGGTCGGTTTTAAAATAAAGAAATGATTGCCCCGACAAAGGTATGCTACGCGACCCATAATGGATATGCGGTCCGTAAAGAGACCGCAGAAACAGCCCTCAGGGGCTTGAATTTTCTGATCGTGTATCCGACCAGTATGCGGTCCGGTCTGCATACTTGTTCTACGGTCGCACAATGCACCACAGAACTCCCTTCGCAGAAACCCAAGAGAAATTATGCGGCCAATATGCGGTCCGCATAGTGATTATGCATTTGCATAATCGACCGCAAAGCTGACCTCAAATTGGCAAAATTTTCTGCTTCATTCTGCGGTCATTATGTGGTCCGTAGAGTGATTATGCGGCCGCATAATGGGCAGCAAAAACGCACACATTTTTAAAACATTTTCCTTAAAACCAGAAGCGTATTGTTCCATCCAAAAAGTCTGAACCGCATTTCTAATGCTACAACACATAAATCTAACATCGGCACCACGAAGTCCCAAGTTTCTAGGCAAAATTTTAAGGGGCCTTACATCCTCCCCCGCTTAAGATCATTCCTCCCCAAATGAGGATCAAGGTTCACTTAATACAACTTCATTATACTACATACCATCAACCCCAAATTTTGACTAACTCCTAAATTTTTTAAAAATTTCGCCAGAGTTTCCTTTGTATCTTAGCCTATCTACCTGTCAGAGAGCCCCCGAAACAAATCTGAAAATATGATCAAGACAACACAACACCAACCAAGGCCTCATAAGGGACATATAGCTAATAAAGGATATCGTTACATTAGTTGAACAAGTGATATAAAATTTATGGGAAACAACTTCATAGAACTATTACATGGCTATTCAAACAAATTCAGGTACTTCTTTTTCATTTCATCCTCGGCCTCCCAAGTAGCCTCCTCAACTTTCTGGTTTCACCACAATACTTTCACGGAGGCAATCTCTTTGTTTCTCAACTTCCGGACTTGCCTATCAAGAATGGCAACGTGAAGCTCTTCATATGACAATCCCTCATTAACCCCAATGGTCTCTATGGGCACAATAGCTGAGGGATCTCCCACTATTTTCTTCAACATAGACACATGGAATATCGGGTGCACCAACGACATCTCGGGTGGTAGTTCAAGCTTGTAAGCTACCTAACCGATCCTTTGAATGATTCTATACGGACCGGCATACCTCGAACTCAATTTCCCTTTCTTTCCAAATCGCATAATACCCTTCATGGGGGACACCTTCAAGAAAACCCAATCCTTTTCCTTGAACTCCAAATCTCTACGACGAATGTCCGCATAAGATTTTTGGCGACTCTGAGAAGTTTTCAACCGCTCCTTAATTATTTTAACCTTTTCCATAGACTGATGCACAAGGTCTGGCCCTATCAGTTTAGCTTCCCCGATCTCGAACCACCCAATGGGAGATCTATATCTCCTACCATACAATGCCTCAAATGGTGCCATCTGAATACTAGCATGGAAACTGTTATTATAAGCAAACTCGATAAGGGGCAAATGATCATCTTAGCTACCTTTTGAAATCAAGAATACAAGCACACAGCATGTCCTCAAGTGTCTGAATAGTCTGCTCTGCTTTCCCGTTGGTTTGTGGATGAAATGTTGTGTTGAAGTTTACCTGCGTACCCAAACCTTGCTGAAATTTCTTCCAAAAGTTGGTCGTGAACTGAGCCCCACGATCTGAAATGATTGAGACTGGAGTGCCATGTAACCTGACTATTTCCTTGATATACAACAGAGCGTACTATTCCACTGTGTCGGTATATTTAACTGGCAAGAAGTGCGCTGATTTTGTGAGTCGGTCCACGATTATCCAAATTGAGTCAAACTTGTGCGGAGTGCGTGGTAAGCCCACCACAAAATCCATATTGACTATCTCCCATTTCCACATTGGAATTTCAATGCTTTGTGCCAACCCACCCGGACGTTGATGCTCGGCCTTCACCTGTTGACAATTTGGATACCTTGCCACAAATCCACCACGCTCCTCTTCATGTCATTCCACCAATATACTTATTTGAGATCATGATACATTTTTGTAGAACCTGGGTGCACGGAATATCTAGAAGTATGAGCTTCTGCCATGATTCTTTCCCGAAGATTGTCGATATCTGGATCACATAGTCACCCTTGGTACCATAATGTACCATCATCCATACCAAGAGAAAAAGTCGAGGTCTTGTGTTTATGGGTTCCCTCCTTTAGCTGTACCACTAATGGATCATTATATTGCTTTTCTTTGACTTTCGCCACAAATGATGATTCCGCCCTATTTTGCACAATTACTCCTCCCTCATTAGAGTTCGCCAAACGAACCCCCAAACTAGCCAACTAGTGAACCTCCCCGGCCAATGGTCTTTGACAAGCCTCCAAGTAAGCCAAACTACCCATGGATTCCTGACTGAGAGCATTCGCCACTACATTAGCTTTCCCCGGATGATATAAAATATCGATATCGTAGTCTTTGAGAAACTCAAGACACTTTCTCTGCCTCAGATTCAACTCCTTCTGTTTGAAGATATACTAAAGGCTCTTATGGTTCGTAAATACATCCACATGGACCCCATACAAATAATTACGCCAAATTTTTAATGCAAAAATCACCGCCGCAAGCTCTAAGTCATGTGTTGGGCAATTCTTTTCATGATTCTTGAGTTACATTGAAACATAAGCTATAACTTTGCCATGTTGCATTAACACACAGCCAAGCCCGACCCTTGAAGCATCGCAATATACCACAAACCCCTCTGTACCATCTGGCAGGGTCAATACCGGTGTCGTAGTCAACCTTGATTTCAATTCCTAGAAGCTCCTTACACAAGCATCAGACTACTGGAACTTAACCACTTTCGTCAATTTAGTCAATGGAGAGGCAAGAGTGGAGAACCCCTCCACGAACCTCCTATAATACCCGGCCAGGCCCAAGAAAGTACGAATCTTTGTTGAAGAAAGTTTGATGAAGATTAGTCCCTCCCTCTAGAAAATATCAGAAGTGAGCTCAAACTGGTCTAAAAGGGGTGTTTTATCGGAATAGGGTCGGTTTTAAAATTTAAAAAATGTCCCTCCCTCTAGAAAATATCAGAAGTGAGCTTAAACTGGTCTAAAAGGGGTGTTTTCTCGGAATAGGGTCGGTTTTAAAATTTAAAAAATGACTGCCCCGACATAGGTATGCATATGCGACCACATAATGGATATGCGGTCCGCAAATTGACCGCAGAAACAGCCCTCAGGGGCTTGAATTTTCTGATTGTGCATGCGACCAGCATGCGGTCAGCATACTTGGTCTGCGGTCGCATAATGCACTGCAGAACTCCCTTCGCAGAAACCCAAGAGAAATTATGCGGCCAATGTGCGGTCTGCATAGTGATTATGCGATCGCATAATCGACCGCAAAGCTGACCTCAAATTGGCCAAATTTTCTAGTTCACTCTGCTGCCATTATGCGGTCCGCAGAGTGATTATGCAGCCGCAGAAATGCACACATTTTTAAAACATTTTCCTTAAACCCAGAAGCATACTGTTCCATCCAAAAAGTTTGAACCGCGGCGATCCCCAGAAGCATACTGTTCCATCCAAAAAGTTTGAACCGCGGCGAGCAAGCTCGCCGCGAAGAATTTCTAATGCTACAACATATAAATCTAACCTCAATACCAGGAAGTCCTGGGTTTCTAGGCAAAATTTTACAGTGCCTTACACGAAGCTAGGAATTTTTTCAAGGGTGTTCAATATATGTTATATGCCTCTAAAATGTAATATTTTACCTATATACACTGCAATCTTTCGATGAAGGGTGTGGCCATGTGACTTCACCATTGTGTCCAACTATGGTAAAACAAAAAAAATTGTAAGTATAATTGTTAAATCTTATTAATATAAGAGCAGTTTCTAATGTAGCGGCAAGAGGTGATTTTAAATTACTTTAGACAGTAGATTTAAATCTCTAAGTGTGGCGTTCTTGACATTTTCTTGGATTCCCTTGGTAAAATTCCCGACTATGCATGGTTGATAGTACCATTGTTTTACCAAAAAAAGTTTCAAACCCTTTTTGTCAAACTGATTAATGAGAAAATAGAGGGTGGATCATAGTTAAATATAATAATTACTAGATCTGAAGTTTAGATATATTGATGAGGTAGGGACGTGTCCGATATTAATGAATACCAACTAAAAATATTCAATGATTGTCAATGAATGTAGCAATGAGAGTAAGAAATAAATGTAGATAATGACAATATATGTAATATGAAGGAATTTGTTACCCAAATGTTAGATGACTTGGATGATTCTCCTTTCTGATAATGACGTGAGATAATAGAAAACGAGGGTGGATAAGGAATCCTTGGATCTTGTGAATAAAAGATGAATATTGAGCAATGAAATCAGTAGACAAGACAAGCTTTTTTGTCTTCTTTATGGTCAACGCTTTACAATATGTTCTTATCAAAAAAGTGAAGATCTCCTTTTGTTCTTTATCTCTTCATATTTATAGGGGATATTCCTAGGAAACCCTAAAAAGTACAATTGAAGGAATATTTAATGGAATATTCCTTTTCACTATTCTAAAACTTATTCAGACTGTTGTTGTTATCCGATCTCTACACGACCTCGGTGCTAGTCCTTGTTACATCTCGCGTGTCTCGTACGTTAAATTTTCGTCTTTAGTTAATTGACATAGACTCAGGGATGAGATTATCCTGAGGTTAGCATATTTATGCTATTTATAAAAAGCGATAAGTAAGTGCCATGAAGGATAAAGGGTACACGAATGAAAGAAAATGAATTTCGTTGAAGGTTGTCAATTTGGGATAAAATATGGGTCGAGTGATAATACCCGATATTTATGGACTAGTACCATACAAGGTACCATATTAACGTGATAGTATGATGTATAAAGTATATTTAAAATGAGTAAAATTTTAAGTAATTTGAGATAATTTTAAATATACGGGTAATTGATTAATTATCGAGTAGTGGGACATTACCTAATCAATTAATAAATTATCAGATAAGACTAAACTTCCCCCCTCCTAAAACATCACAGTAAGCCACTATTAATACATATGACTAAGTATTCATATGAGCTTAGGTGGCTATCTAAGGTAAATAGGACTTTAGCTTGTAAGACTTATTACAAGTCTTGGTTTCATTTCTTTTGGACAAAAATCAAAACGTTCTTAGTCATAAGGTAAGAATCATATATCTTTCTTCCTAGTTCAAAGTACTCCAAGAACAGAAGCTAAACTCAATCCAAAAAAAAAACTTCCAACGAAATTCTTGCAACCAAACAATTCTAACGAGAATTGTTAGAACCGTAGCAACGTAAAATTTTGCGGTTCTAAAGAAGTACGGTGCAATCTTTCCTAAGAATATCAGACGGATTTTTCCCTACTCCAGGTAAGTTGGCATGATCTCGTAATTACACAAGTTTGATAACAAGATACAAAGAAAAATTCATGTCCCGGAATTTATAAGTAATGAAAATTATAAGCAAAATATTTGTGCTGTGTTGCATCAATTCATTTGCTGCAAACATCGGGAGCAGGTAAAATTTTAACATCTAATTTCTATAAACATTAAAATAGTTTCATTAAACTATTAGATGTATAAAGAAGTTTACAAATCTATGTAATACAAAGTGAACAGAAAGATTTTGATCCAATATATGCGATGAACTCAACTAATATCTTAGCTTATTGGGAAAGTACAAAGAGAAAGAAATGAATTCTTCTAAATTTTGGGGGGCAAAAAAGAAATAATACGTTGCATTATAGCTTTATTAAAGCATATACATCAATCATTTTGTTTAAAATATGACATAATGACTAAATTTAAATTTGAAGAATAATGTCTAAAACAATACAAAGAGTAATGATAAATAATTGCGCCAAAATGGACATATGTCCCAACTCTAGTATTAATTAGAATAATGACTTCCAGTCAAGAGAGCAGAGAGTCTATATATACTGTATTACAGTATTTTTATTACCATCGAACTATAATCGATGTGCAGGCCCTTATTGGGCAACCTCTGATCAGATGGTAAGTTATATACCGAGCCTACTGTGGTCGAGCGCCTATGAGCGAGCCCAGTCGGTCGAGATACAGAGCCTAGTATGGCTGAGAGCCTATGAGCGAGCCTACTACGATAGAGCAGTTATATATATATAAAAGACCGGCCAACTATTTTACTTACTATATTGAGAGAATAGAGTCAGTATCAGCAGATGAGCACATCTTGAGATTATCTTTGACCCCCAATTGCTTTCAGTTATTATATTATCAGTCTAGTTTCATCTTTCAGTATATTGCCTTACATACTCGATATATTATTTCGTATTGACGTCCTTTTCTGGGGGCGCTGCATTTCATGCGTGCAGGTTCAAACAGACAGACAGGTAGACCTCCTTAGTTGGTGTTGCCCGAGTTCAGCTTTATCGGTAAGCTCCCCGTCCTTCGGAGTTGCCGGGTCTAGGACTTTTGTGTACATATTGTGTATATATGTAGATAGGTTATGGGTACTTCAGGGCCCTGTTTCGATCATAGTACATCCATCAGTTTTATATT
The DNA here is from genome assembly GCA_005239505.1 of Nicotiana paniculata. Taxonomy (NCBI): domain Eukaryota; kingdom Viridiplantae; phylum Streptophyta; class Magnoliopsida; order Solanales; family Solanaceae; genus Nicotiana; species Nicotiana paniculata. The sequence continues at coordinate 18,091 of MDKI01068856.1, forward strand.
TTGCTTCACACATTATCTTGTAATGCGACCCATGGCCAAAGTATGACATTACATGTTCAGAGTATTTTAGTCGCAAGTGGTACGCAAGGATAGGTGAGGCACCGGGTGACGGTCTCGTCCCCAGGCTCGAGGCATGACAGCCCTTCTCTAGGTAACTCCTCGCCACTGAGTCGTGGTCGGCTTCGACCTCGACTGCATCTCGCCTATTTGCTACCATTAAGTTCAGCTCAAATTTCGACCAATACAGTTAGCCCCTCCGCTTGTCGAGGTTGTCCACTTAGATTTTCTCAATAAGCGGATTTCGTCTACGACCGGTCAAAGGAAATTTATCGTGATGACTGAATCGGACCGGTCGAGGTTGAAGTGGTGACGGTCACTTACAGGGTCGTGGTTGGCGTGACTGACGTAGGATGATGTCATGGACATGCGTGTCATCATTACGCATCTTCCCAATGCAGCGCATCACTTCCTGTGTCTCTGTTGCTTCGATTTTGGTGCCACTCACAGCTCCTTGCCTCGATTTAGGCGCTACCATACCTATAAATAGAGGAGGGGGTTCTATTACCAAAACTTTAGCATTTCCTGTTCTATATGCACTTTGCTCATTCTTCAACTTCTTCTCTGATCTCTGTCTCCAATTTTCTTCTATTCTTTCAGTTTCAGTCTCAGCCTCCGATTTCTTTTACGGTCAGTACTTTCTTTTTCCGATTCCACCCCGTTATCGGTAGTCATTCCTTCCGGTGGCGGTGAACCTATGGTTGAGGAAGATGAAAGCCACTCCTCGGGTTGTTGCTACGCTGGATGAGATCTCTTCTCATCCCATCCTGCACCTAGTCGACGAGTCGTCTCAAGGAGAGGAGGAGGCGTCACCGAGGAAGAGACGAAGGGTGGAGACTGGAAAAGCCACTGTTGCTGATGCTGAGCCGAAAGGGCTCATCATACTGAAAGCGGAGTCGGTGCCTTCACTAAATATCTATGTTGCTCCGGCGTCGGGTGCCTTCATGGAGGAGAGGCCATCCGCGGTCGAGGAAGTTCGTGGTAGAGGGGAGCCTACACGGGCTGTCGAAGTTGGCTCATCATCGGCGGTCAGGAGAGATAGAGGCGTTCCTGTGGAAAACAATGATTTTCGCTCTGACATCGACCCTGAGAAGGTACGGGCCTTCGAGGAGAGGGTTACTCGTGTGGATATAAGGATGGAGGGTCCTAATCAGCAGATAGTCATCCCTGTGAAATATAACCTCTTGGTCGACACGGAACGGGCGGCACCGTGCTTTGCTCCTTTATGTGCGAAAGCCGAGAATAGGACGTTGCAGACGCTGAGAGATGCGGACCTGTCTCTGGGTATATCGGGCTTGGCTTTGCGAGTAAGTTTCATTTCTATCCTACTAAGTTTATTTCATATGTGCTTTTTGTTCTTGCTGACTTGCCTTCCTTTGTGTGTTAGACTCTCATCTTGGAGATTGAACGCGACCGGAGAGAAGAGCAGAGGACGGCTCTCTTCAAGAGGATGGAATCCAAGTATAGATAGTATCTCTCCATGCACCGAATGTTGGTCAAAAATTTTTGTGAGGAAGGTCAGTTTCAGACGAGGAGTTGAAGGAGAAAGATGAGGAAATTATGAGGGCTATCGGCCGGTGCAGCGTGTTGGAAGGGACGTTGAGGTCTAAAGAGGATGAACTTGATGTGAATAAGGGGTTGATGGCTGAGAATGCGGACCTCCAAGAGCAGGTGGCGTCTTTAAAGGTCGAGTTAGAGCAAAGAGAAACTAGGTTCGTTACCTTGAGGGCGGAGTTAAGCGCTAGGGTCGAAGAGCTGAGCCTAGCAAAGACCAAGATGGACGCCGTGGAGGAAGCGGCAGCTCTAGGTGGTACCTTACGTGTTTGTAGGTCTGAGCGAGCTAGTAAAGCAGATACTTCAGCGCTCAAGGTGGCAAGGTTGGAAGAACGGATTGAGGGATTGGGATAAATGAGTAGGTCGTCACCTTAAGGGCCGAGAAGGAGAAACAACAGTCTCAGCCGTCTACTTCTCGTAATTCTGCCGATCCTAGTGTGTCACAGGAATTGTACGAGATATGGGTTCACGCTAAGGCCCAACTTGATGTATACAGGTCTTTGAAGGCAGCCAGAAAAGTTTATGAGGCGGAGTTTGAGGATGTTCGTGTCAAGGCACGTGCAGCTCGTGACGCCTGCGGTTACGACCCTGGTACGCCCGGCGGGGATGATGATGAAGACACCTTGGATAAGCTTGCCTCCGACCTTGTTATGATGATGAGTATGCCAGTGATGCTGACGGGGATGATGCGGCGTGAAGCCTTTGTACTTGGTTTTTTTTTTGTTTTGCTATTTTTTTAGGGCGTCTCTCAAGCCCTTTGTAAAATGTATTAGAGTTAAAAAATTGAAATGGAACAATTGTCTTTTTTCCGTGTATTTTCCGATTTTCTTTTCTTTTTCTGTTGATGTCTTTTTTTATAAGTAAGTCCCTTTCTTTCGGTCAATTGGATGTAAAGTTGATTTGAACAAAGTATAGATTGATTTGAACGAGGTTGAATGTAGATCGATTCAAGGTCCAATATGGACTTGAGAATAATTCGAGCGAGGTCGAATCTCAACACTGCTCCTGCTCGCTACTTTCCCCTTGCCCTTTTTTACTACTTTAACTAGCGCCCGACAAAGGAATGATTTTTTCCCAAAGCCGACTTCCTTTATCGAGCGGCTCTTGCCCTTTTTTACTACTTTGACTAGCACCCGGCAAAGGAATAATTTTTTTCCAAACCCATCTTCCTTTATCGAGCGGCTCTCTCTGTTGACGATAAACGCGATGGTCCGGGGTATCTGAAATAAGCGGTAATTTTTCCCAGTCCAGTGAGGTCGAATGTAAGTTGATTCAAATGAGGTCGAATGTAAGTTGATTCGAGTGAGGTCGAATGTGAGTTAATTCGAGCGAGTTCGAATATAAGTTGATTCGATCAAGGTCGAATGTAGGTCGATTCGATCGAGTTAGAATGTGAGTTAATTCGAGCGAGGTCAAATGTGAGTTGATTCGAGCGAGTTTGAATGTAGGTTGATTCAAACGAGGTCGAATATAAGTTGATTCGAGCGAGGTCGAATGTAAGTTGGTTCGAGCGAGATCTAATAAGTTGATTTGAGCGAGGTCGAATGTATATTCTCTGTGTTGGTGTGATTGTGGAAATTTGGTGGAGTTGTGTAAGGATGCCGTATACTGCTTTGTTTATTCATTCATTGGAGAATATTACATTTTTCTATTTTCCCCATGCATACATTTGAGAAGTCCCTGTCTATCTAGTCCCTTCATCGATCGGCCTGGAGAAGTAGCCGATAGGCGGAGCGGTGAATTCAACACCTAAACTTCGAGACGCCCTCTTTGTCGCCTCATTAAAAACCTCCCCGATAAAACCCAATTTTGACAAAACTCGGGTGAGGGAAAAAGAGTACGACTTGGAGGACGTCTATCTTTAGAAGTTGAAGTATTTGAGGTGGGCGATGTTCCAATTGTTTGGTAGTAGCTTTCACTCCATTGTTTCTAGTTGGAATGACCCTTTGTTTGATGCCGCCGTGATTTTGTATGGCCCATCCCAATTGGTTCCTAGTTTACCTTCCCTTGGGTCTTTGCTCGCTTGTGTTTTGGCCTTGAGTACATGGTCTCCGACCTTGAGTAGCCTTACTTTAGATTTTTTTTTGTAGTACCATTCTGCTTGCAGTTTTTGAGCTATCATTCTTACGTAGACCATGTTCCTGCGCTCATCTGCTTCGTCAAGGTCTTGCTTTTTGTTCTCGCCATTTCTTAATCCTCTCTTGTTGGAGTATCTCAAACTTGGTTCTCCGACTTTGACTGATATCACTGAGGCAGTCCAATAGACTAGTGAATATGGCATTTTTCCTGTGCTTGTTTTTGGCCTGGTGCGGTATGCCCATAGCACTTCTGGTAGTAGTTCCGGCCACAGTCCCTTGGCGTCTTCAAGCTTCATCTTCATGATGTTCAGTATTGTTTTGTTGGAGGATTCTGCTTGATCGTTTCTTGCAGGATGATATGGTGTAGAGAGTATTCACTTGATGTGCCATTTCTCAAAGAATTCGGCGGTCTTTTTCCCTGTGAACTGGGGCCCGTTGTCACAACTGATTTCTTTGGGGATGCCAAAGCGGCATATGATGTTCTTCCATATGAATGTGATAACTTCCTATTCGCGTATTTGGGCGAATGCGACTGCTTCTACCCATTTAGAAAAGTAGTCAGTTGAAACCAAAAGAAATCGTACATTACCTCGTTCCGCTGGAAGTGGTCCAACTATATCCATTCCCTATTTGATGAACTCCATGGCGATGTGACTGAGTGGAGGTGCTCGCCTGCTTGGTAGATCATTGGGGTGTATTTCTGGCACTGCTCGCACTTTCTAATGAAGTCGGCGGCTTTCTTTTTCATGGTGGGCCAGTAATAGCCTCCTCGTATGAAGCATCTGACGAGGGATCGGTTGCCGGTATGGGATCCATAATGGACTTCGTGTACTTCCTTGAGGACTCGTCTGGTTTGGTTTGGTCATAGGCATTTCACCAAGGGAACGCCAAACGTTCTTTTGTACAAGTCGTTATTGATGATGTTGTATCTGGCCGCCTGCATTCGAAGCTTCTTGGCTTCTTTTTTGTCTTATAGGAGCACTCCCTCTTGCAAATATGACATAATACAGTTGCGCCAGTACCAAGTTAGGTTTATAGTGTGTACCTCAATTTGGTCTATTGACGAATGGAGGAGGGTGACCACATTTTCCTTTCCGCTAATGTTCTTGGTGGCTGCTGCTAATTTAGCGAGACTGTCTGCCTCGACGTTTTGTGCTAGAGGTATCTGGTCGAGTTGACATTCGTCGAACTCGGGCAGTAGCTTATGAATTTCTCCCTGATACTTTTGTAGCCTCTGTTCTTTGATTTAGAAAGTCGATGTGACTTATTGACGATGAGTTGTGAGTCACATCGGAGGATGACTCGTCGTGCTCCATACTTGATAGCTAGTCTTAGTAATGTAATTATAGCCTCGTACTCGGCCTCATTGTTAGTCATATCGTGACACCATATGGACTGGAGGATTACTTTGCCTATCAGGACTTCGAGTACGAGTCCCAGTCCATATCCCGGCGCGTTGGAGGCGCCATCGGTGTATAGGAACCATAGGTCGGGTGACTTGGGAGAGTTACGAGAGGTTTCTTGCTCGACCTCGGTCATTATTTTGGCACTGAAATAAGCGACGAAGTCGGCGAGTACTTGCGAATTCGATGACCCATTTGGCCAATATTCCCGACAACTTGGGTTTGTGTAGGATGCTTCTTAGGGGGAAGGTCATGACCACTGAGATGGGATGGCATTGAAAATAGGATCTAAGATTTCGTGAACCTACGACCAATGTCAGGGCTAGTTTTTCGAGGTGGGGGTACCTCGGTTCGGCATCGACAAGGGTTTTGCTAATGTAATAGATTGTAGATTGTGTACCTTTATTTTCACAGACCAAGACTCTGCTTACTGCAACGTCTGATACGGCCAGGTAGATTAGGAGACGTTCGTTGGGTTCTGCCTTGGCGAGTAGTGGGGGAGAGGACAGGTATGCCTTTAGTTTTCTCAGCGCCTCGATGTATTCGGTATTCTGTTGGAGTCCATTGTCCTTTTTTTAGTACGTTGAAGAATTTGTAGCATCTGTCAGAGGATCGTGTGATAAACCTTGACTAGGAGGCTATGCGGCCGGTCAGCTTCTACACCTGTTTCTTGCTGGTCAGAATTTCAGGTATTCCTTCTATGGCCTTGATTTGGTCGGAATTGACCTCAATGCCTTTCTGAGACACCAAGAAACCGAGGAACTTCCCAAAGGTCACGCCGGAGGCACACTTTTCGGGGTTCAGCTTCATGCTGTATCGGCTAAGTATATCGAAGGCTTCCCTCAGGTGGTCGATGTGTTCTTCTTTTCTTTTTGATTTGACCAACATGTCATTTATATAGACTTCCATTGTTTTGCTGAGTTGCTCTTTGAACATCTTGGCGACCAGCCTCTGATAGGTTGCCCCTGTATTTTTCAACCCGAATGGCATGAATCTGTAGCAGTATGTCCCTTGGTGGGTGATGAAAATGGTATTTTCCTGGTCCTCCTCTTCCATGAGGATTTGGTTGTAGCCTGAGTAGGCATCCAAGAAGCTTAATAACTTTTGCCCCGATGTTGCGTCGCTGTGAGGCAACGGAAAAGAGTCTTTCGGTCAGGCTTTGTTTAGGTCCGTGAAGTCTACGCACATGCGCCATTTATCATTTTTCTTTTTCACCATGACCACGTTGGTGACCCATTGGGGGCACTTCGACTCTCGGATGGAACCGTTGGTGAGCAATGTTTCCACCTCTTCACGGACGGATTCGTTGATTGCAGCATTGAAATTTCTTCTAATTTTCCGTACCGGGGGGTTGAGTGGATCGACGTTCAGATTGTGTGTAGCAATGGCTGTCGGGATAGCTGGCATATTTGCATGGGAGAAAGAAAACAGATCAGCGTTATCAGTTAAAAATTTACAGAATTTACCTGGTTCTGAGTGTTTGTGGCCGATGTAAGACTTTTTGTTATGGCCGTTGCTATCCAATTGGACGGGATCGAGATCTTCTACTGTTGAACCTGTGGCTTCCACGAAGTCGGGGTCCTTGATGACGTCTTTTTGTTCGTCGAGTTCAGGCCCCGACTTCGATATTTGCTATGCGACTGAGCCCTCTCCTTTTAAGTTGAGTGTATGTGCAATCGTGGGTGATGCGATAGCATTCTTGGTTGTGCGTTGTTCGCTGCGGATACTGAATATTACCCACGGGGTAGGAAACTTGATGAACTAATATAAGCTGGACGAGATGGCCCTCATGGCGTGTATCTAGGGTCGTCCTATGATGGCATTGTAGGTTGTGTCCCGGTTCAGGACATGTAATATTATTTCAAGGGTGACGCCCTCGGCCAAAACGGACAACGTTATCTCTCCTGAGGTCAACTGCATTGTTAAAACCTATTAGTGTGAACAACTATTTTTTTGACCACACCCAAATTCTATACTATTTTTTTGCTATAAATATTA